>WITN01001530.1:0-16561 GCA_015025155.1 Lactarius quietus | reverse complement strand
ACATGGAAGGATTGTCGGTGTGAATGGGAGTGTTGTTGGAGAGCAGTCGGATCGCAAGGCCACTATGATAGGTCATCCCGAGGTTGGTTTAGCGATGGGGATCGATCGGAGACGAAATAAAGGGTGACTTGAATGGAGAGGCGAGGGATGATGAGGGACGAAGAGATGAAAAAAAGGAGAAGGGAAAAGGAGAGAAATGGTCCGAAACGAGAAGTAGGGATATCGTTGATAAGGGAGAATGTGGTTGGTGGAAGGTAGTCCGGAGTTGGCTGAGCGGTCCGAAACGGTGCGAAAAGATAAGATTTCGGGCTCACGTGCTGAGTCGCCCTTACAACGTATAACCTCCCTTGAGACTCCAACAGACTCTAATGCTGCAGCCCCACCTGTGATGTCTTTGCCATTGGTACACTTGTTGCTTCTCAAGCTAACTTGTTGCCATTTGCTGGATGGACAAACGAAAATGTTGTGCAGCAACCAGTGCAGCAAATGGGTTATAGAGTCTCACCTTGTAAAGGTATAGAGACTTGGTAGAGAGTTTTGTAGCGAGTAGCTCAAGTATGTGCAGAGTGAAGTGGCTTGTATATTCAGAGGGGCTCTACTCCCCTATATATAGGAAAATTAGTCCCTATGGTCCCACCATGTCAATTTGCATCAAAGTGATGAGTAAAGGTGTCCACTATATTGTGTTTTTAGTGATGCCTGATGTAAAACACCCCAGAACTCTTCAGTATCACCACATGTGATGCTGATAAGAGTTGCACCCTCCAGATTGGAGTTTGTGCCCACTTTGAGTGTAACAGAGTACCCTAATATGGTAATCATATGTATGTATACTACCTGTAATGCTGTAACTGCTATAGATAAGATACTTATGTACTTATTACATTTTAACAGAAAATGTCTGAGCTTGGATTGGAACTGCTGAAGACTGTCTTCAGGAGACTCAGCTCCCACATGACAAATGGACTGTCATGATTGCACCTTTATTTCTTGAAAGTGCATGCTGGTGGTATCAGGCTTTCAAGGTCCATAACAATAACCAAGCACCACACTGGGACGAACTGAAAACCATGCTCATTGCACAGTTTGACCCACCTGGACATCTGAACGACCTTTATACTCAGATGGACAACCTCTGATATGACAGAGACATGGACGACTACATTCACCAATTCCAGGAGCTAGAGATGCAGGTGCCAATCAAAAATATGACAATAGAAGACCATACTCACTGGTTCATGAACACCCTCCAACAAAAACTTGGCATGATCCTCATGCAACACAAGTATCCCAAAATGATCAAGGTTTATATGGTGTCGCACCAATGGTATAGTCTACTGACATCAGCACAAGCCAACAGTGGGAACATACGTCACAAGGGATCATTCCATGGGTTCAAATGACCAAGACCATCCCCATCACCATTCTATCTGCACATGACAACCATCCCGTTGGTTGTGACATCTACTGCTTCTCTCCCTATGGAACCCATGGACCTAGATGCAATGGCTCTGGGCCACCAAGCAAAAAGACCTCCCATTGTGTGGTGTTACAATTGCAATGGCATGGGGCACTTTGCATGAGAATGCACAAAGGCCCACAACAAACGCAGGCCCATTGCCACATGGCACAGTCAATGGTACCTCCTGTGACACTACATCTCTTTGAAGAAGGCCAAGTGGAAGAGGAAACAGACGAAGAGTACCTAGGAGAATTAGTCCATCCAGTACCACTCCCTGAGTTACAACAACCCATACTGCAATATCCACTCCCCCAGTTCATTACTAACAAAGCCTGCATTGACAGGAATGGGTGGGAAACACTCAAAACTGTGAAAGAAGAAGATCTGGAGATTAATGAGCTGGACAAAGATGAAGACCTAATCGATGATGAAGATCTGGAGAATGAGCTAGGAGAAATTGACAGGATCTGCAACTTCAAACTGACCAGAGACCACTGGAGTCCAGGAGTGAACCTCATCTCACTGCTGCTGACAGATGAGCCACATAAAGACCCTGAGATCCCACTGACCACACTAGTAGTCTTCAGCCTGAACCTCCCTATCTATGTTGCCCAAGTCAGTCCTCCCAAAACTGACGTCTTCACAGATATTGCTAGTTTCATACTAGTTAAAGCCATACTTGACACTGGAGCTGAATAGAACTACATTACTGCACACAAGGCTAAACTAGCCAACACCTGAATCTTCCACATCAATACATGAGAAATTGTTGGTACAGGATGAACTACAACATCAGCCTTCACACAATTCACACTCAAAATAAGAGGGTTCCTCACAAATTGTCTCACATATGTCCTTGATGAGACCACCCATTTCCAATATGATTTACTCTTGGGCAGAGCCTGGATCAAGAAGTTTGAAGCTATGCTGCACTGGAAGGATGATTCATATGAACTCATCAAACCTGTCTCACAGAAACGCACCACATTATGCCCCATTGTCACCTGAGAGAAGAAGAAAATTGGACAGTGTCTTGCCAAACTTATTTGGGGAGCCTGATCCAAAACTCAGATACCTCTGCATATTGATCCATTCCACTACATAGAAGAGGCCCAAAATTCCCCAAATTGAGGAGTTGGAACCCAATGAGCAAGCAGATGAAATGCAATAAACCAGACCAAGTTGTTTCGAATTGTTACGTTCCCACTGAACGTTGATCCGACTTGGATCCGATGGGTCTTCCTTGCTTCAACTCTGAGCAAAGCGCACGGCTTCTGAACTCAGGAACGGTTTTGAACGACTTGTAGAGGGCGATTAACCAATAATGGTCCCCTAATACCGCCTAGTTTGAGGTACGTTTCAAAGTGGCGACGCCTAACACTTAATGTTGGCAACAAGGTAGTCACGAAGAACAATGACTCTGCTATAAGACTGTCTGCACCTCTTGAGAAGAATACAAGTGGGTTTTAAGACAACTAAGCTAGCGAACTATAGCGCAGCTCGTATAGTATATATAGTACACAGATACAACCATAAAAGGTAAAAGTTCATCAAGCCCTCAAGGCGACAAATACAACAGTAGTGAATAATAAGCATGATGACTCACATCAATCAGCACATGAATAAGGCGTTAATCAGCCATAAGTAAGCGTCCCCACTAATGAGTGACCAAGCACCTCCAACTAGTGAGTAAGCGTCCACAGGGCATCAGTCAGCCCACCTCATCGCATCAGTAAGCGAGACCAAATAAGTAGCAAATGGGTAAGTGAATGTCTAAGCATCACCGATCGTGAATAATACCAATAGTCAGCCAATAATAATGCATCTGTAAGCAATGGCTCCGGCGCTAACACAGGCGCTCCTTGAACTAATCCATCAATAACACTTTCCCGAAAGGGGATCAAACCCGGCCCGCTGGAGTGCGTCCCAACGGCAACCACGGCCCGCTGATATCGGCAGCGTCAGGTCGCTGGTTTTACACCACACAATCGTTGCTTGTCGTTGTTGGCCTTGTCTTCAGGACACAACTGTCTTCCGCCAATTCCATGGCTTCTTCCAACGTCCCTTGAGTTATTAGTTAGGCCAGATACGTACTGTGGCCTGGGACATTCCATCCTTGCGCGCCCCCCTGACTTATTGCTTAGGTCAGATCCCGTGACCCGGGGGTTTCCTCACATGACCTTGTCACGTGACCCTCATCCGTCCTGTAATAATCTTCCTGCCAGCATCTGGGGTACTTCCGCGAGTTATTAAGTTACTCACGAACTGGCGGACTCTGCACGCCTCGTCATAGGCGAGGTAGCTATCGTCTTCTGCCGCTACGAGTGCGCGTACGGCCTCTTCTTCCTCGATGTCTTCTTCTGCACGTGACTCCCAGGTATGCGCCTCTGGGTAATCATGGCAACTCTTCCAGTGTTCATGCAGACACTTGCGCTGTTTCTGTGTTCTGGCGGCTTGAGCAGGGTCTGAGCGTAACACGAATGTGCCTGAAAGAGATAGTCAAGCAAACCTTCCCAAAGGCCTTCAGAGAGAAGGTAGGCTATCTGCCTAGTTGTTGATGGGCCACAAAATTGACATCAGAGATGTGAAGCTGGTCAAGTGATTTGGATGACCACTAACCCTCTGTAAAAAAGAAAGTTGATGAAAGTTGCTAAAAAGTTAGACAAAGTCAGAAAAAGTCAGCAGTCAACATAAGTCAAGTGCCAGTCAAAATTGACTTGATGAAAAAATGATGAAAACTTGTGGTATTTTTCAGTCAGTATGCAAAAGTCAGACAAAGTCAACTGGCAGTCTGGGAAAAGTCAATGAAAGCTTAGAGAAAATTGCAAAAAAAAGCAATCCTGAGTGGGTGAGATGGGGAAAGCTGGAAAAGGGGGTGTGTACATAGAGATAGGAGCATATGGGGAAGGGGTGTGGGTGTGTGTGAGGGGGTGGGGGTAGGAGATATGGGGAATGGGTGTGAGTGTGTATGTGGAGGTGGGAGTGGTGGTGGGAAATATGGGGAAGGGGTGTGTGTGCATCAAGGTGGGGGATGTTGGGAAGTGGTGTGTGTGTGTGTGTGTGTGTATGTGTGCATGGGGGTGGGGGTGGGAGATATGGGGAAGGGGTGTGTGTGCATGGAGGTGGGGGATATGGGGAGGGGGTGTGTATGCATGGAGGTAGGGGATATGGGGAGGGGGTGTGTGTGCATGTGTGTGGGGGTTGGGGAGGGAGATATGGGGAGGGGGTGTGTGTGTGCATTGAGGTGGGGGATGTTGGGAAGTGGTGTGTGTATGTGTGCATGGGGGTTGGGGAGGGAGATATGGGGATGGGGTGTGTATGCATGGAGGTGGGGGATATAGGGAGGGTGTGTGTGTGTGTGCATGTGTGTGGGGGTTGGGGAGGGAGATATGGGGAAGGGGTGTGTGTGCATGGAGGCAGGGGATATGGGGAGGGGTGTGTGCACATGGAGGTGGGGGATATGGGGAAGGGGTGTGTGTGCATGGAGGTGGGGGATATGGGAAGGGGGTGTGTGCACATGGAGGTGGGGATATGGAGAGAGGGTGTGTGTGCATGGAGGTGGGAGATATGGGGAGGGTGTGTATGCACATGGAGGTGGGAGATGTCAGGAAGGGGTGCCCATGCTAGCACAGCACCTCACAACCTTTCTTGAGTGACAACACTCACTGACCTTTTGTCCACTAATTATGCATAAGTGGCAATGCTTGAGACATGTTTTGATGTAAATGAATGAGCATAGGAATCTAGCTCAGAGGGATCCATCACCAGCAAAGACACAATTGTATAGCAACCTCTACTGTACAAGTACATAATGACTAATTTACTTTACTACTCTTCTTGCTCTTCAATTTCATCCTCCTCAACATCAAGCAAATCTAATCCTACATGTTTTCTCAAGATATGAACCCTTGGCCCATATTCCATATTCCAACCAATTTAGTGATTCTGAATGTTTCCATGACCATAAATTCCTCTGACCACTCTCCACATGACCTCCTCATGACATCAACCATGTTTACTAGTTCATGGTAGACCACAACACTGCAATCATTCTGAGGCAAGTGGTAAAATGCCAATGCCTCTCCAAAAACCAGCCCCCTCTCTGAGATTCAAAGTATCTGGATGACCTGGAAGCTAGCCCTGCTTCTTCAGATATTCTGCTTCTCAAAGTGATATCTCCTGATATGACACACTTTCCCCATCTCACAATTGGCATATCTGTGTCCAAAGTGAATTCAAAGAAATCACAAATTGCAGCAAGATGATCATAATGTTCTGAGGGACTAGTTATCTCCACTTTTTTGATTGGAAGTGACTGATACAAGTGTTCTCTCTTCTCTTTCCCATTTGGATGAATCTTTATCAATGGATATTGCAAGTTTAACACCTTTATGCTTGCCCTTTCATAGAGCATTGTAGCAATATTAGCAAAGGGTGCTTTCTTGGATCTAACTTTATGTCCAATCTCTCCAATGGCCCTCTCAACTGTAGCTTGAGACCCAAATCTGATTGATCCATTCCATGAAATATGAAGAGGAATGTGAATTAACTGCCAGATGCACAGCCTGCATCTTGAAACCTTCTCATGGTCATTTTGAACATAAAGCCTTTCAAAGCCTTCAAGGAAGGACTTGATTAAATTGTGCAAGTCATATAAGTCCTGATCAGACTTTGGTGTGTGAGACATTGCCACTTCAATGATGTTCACAAATTGCACAAAGTTCTCTAGCACTTCTCTATTAAAGTCCAGCTCCCATGCTATTGGTATTATATATAAATGAAGTAGAGCCATCCATTCATAGATTCTGAACTGGCTGTTACACTTCAGATATGGATTTCTGATTGGTGAAGCAAAGGATGGAGAAAGGGTCTTCATTGCCTTCTCAATCTCTTCACCAAGCTCTGAAGCCATTTCTGCAGGCATATGTATCTGTTCATCCTCAGAACTGTGTATTACCCACAAATCCCAGATGTGGACCATGCAGTTTTCATAGAACAAATGAAATGGGTCTAGTGGAAAGAATGATGGGTGGAGAAATGCAGGACTAGCTGCACACATTGTGAGGTGTGAGACTCCTGTACTCTGTATAATTTTTGAGTACTCATTTTTATTGGCTGCAGACTGGAGCCTTCTAACTGCCTCCAAATAAAAATTTTGGCCTCTCAATGGCAAGGCATCCAAATCAACAAGAGGGCATGATGAATTAGATGTATTTTTCTCAGGTGGAGAAATTGGATAATATTGGTGCCTAGCACCATGCTTAGAATGAGCCCCTTGGACCAAACTAAACCTATCACCATATAGGGCTGAATGTTCTGCCATCCCACTTAACTTGGCAGATCCAAGCATGTCTCCTCTTCACAGCACAGATGTATGCCTTCAGAACAAAGTAGGATGAATCAACAGCATCCCAAGTCCAGATTCCAACACTGGCCCTTGCCATCTCTGCAAAGAGTGGGTATATAAAGGACTCAATGTTTCCAGGTGCTGCTGGCCCTGGGATGGCAAGTGGAATGATGACATTTGTTGCTCTATAGCACATCTCTGATGGGAGATTAAGGAGCACAAGAATTAAAAGCCAAATATTAGACTGTTTTTTCATGGTGAGCTGAGCACCATCTGAAGAGATTGCCAATGCAGTGTCTCCTTTATCTCTAAACAATCCCAATTTCTTATAATGACGGTAATGTATGTCAGAGTTGGCAAACTCTGACATTTTTGGTTTTACCCCTGCTGTCATGAACCTATACCTCGGTCTGTGACAAACCCATGAACCTCAAGAGTGTGCAAGGGAGCGTGCACACAAAACCTGGGAAGCAGAGTATTGGCCTAGTAGAACTAGCCAAGATGACGCATGTGAAAGGATTGGATAATCCTCACCTTCCTATTCAAGAAAGGTCCAGTCTGGAACCGGGACTTACCAAGCAAAGGATGACTGAGTAAGTCACTGGATAAGCGGAGCTTATCAGAGACTTGTTATTGGACAGTATATTTGGAACCCTTCTGGCATGTTCCACACACCCCCTGATAAGTGGAGCTTAACAGGGATTAATGCCATTGGGTAATATTCTTAGAAACCTTCTAGGACGTTCCATGTTATCTTTAGAGTCCTTCTAGAGTATTCCATGGGCCCACCCATGGATCAGAGTTGGGCCTCCCCTAAAGTACGCACAGACCATGTATTCAAGTATATAAGCTGGAGCAATGTAACAGACAGTCCCTCAGACTGTCCACTTGCGACATCCCCACGTGTACCAACTAGAGACAAGTTATGGGGAGATGAATAGGGCGGGCTGGTTTGTTAGCTGGCTGAGATAAATCCAAAGAGTTTGCCGGTTCATTGGCGAAGTCAAAAGGGATAGCGAGATGAGTTTCGAAGACAGCAAGTAGAGCCTAGAGATGAGCAACGAGCTTAAGGAAGCTTAGAGAAGAGACACTTTGGACGGATGGAGAAGAGACAACTGGATCGTTCCATTCGAGAGATACAAGCCGAGTTTTTATACAATTTATGATACATTTTCTGTGATACAAAGTCAAAGGAAATGAGACAAGAGAAAACATACAAATGGGCACGATGATAGGGGCAGACGAAGACAGGGGGAAAAACATTGAAAGGGTTGTTGGGATTTCGTCAGCCTTGCTCTGAGATAGGGGTTTGGCGATGCAGAATGAAGATGCAATAGTTGGTGAAACAGATAAGGGGTGAAGTTGTTCAGCCACCACAATTATGCACGAGTGGTGGTGTGCTCTTGTGGCGCTCAAGTCGGCTGGGTCGAGCGATGCCAAAAATGCATCACCAACCTTGTTAACTGAGCAGCTTCCCACCATTGGGTTGTTCCTCATCCTTGTCCTACTACTCGTGGTCCATTGTTCCCTGTCCTTGTTTTATTCCCTTGTTGGTTTGACATCAGCCCACCTGATCCTTGTGACCTTGAACCTTGCTGTTGCGTTTAAACAGTGAGCACTCATCACACCTGCCCCATCTGCAAGGAGATCCAATGTCTCCTGCAAGACATGATCTCTGTGGTGCATCTCCTGAGAGGTTCCAGCATTGGCATAGTAAGCCTGAATGACTGGTGTAATGGGCATGTACAGCATTTTTGCCCTTGGCTTTGGTTTAGCCCTGGATGAGGGCTGCTGTGGCTGAAAGTGTGGTTCATTACACACATTTCCCTTATTTTCATGGGAGCAGTGGAGGTCTGACTGAAAGTCCCCAGTAAATGCCATGCAGCTTTTGGGGCACATATCCACAAATAAGGGCTGAAGCCCTGCAAGACCCAAAGCTAGCTGTCTGACTCTGTGAAGGCTGAGGATCTTCTCCTCTGTAGCCTCTGAAAGCACCCTTGCATGGGCATCATATGCTTTCACTGTGCCATTGGACTCTTTCCAAGCAATGTAGTGCTGGAGAGACAATCTCTCTGCCCTGGATAGCTCAGGCTGTGATGGAGCCTGAGTAGGGCAAGGAGAGAGGGTGTACCCATCCAACAGCTGTTCTTGAAGCTGGGTGACAAATTCTGGCAAATTGCCATGACCACTGCCACCACTGGCATCCTCAATATCAGGAAAAGCCTCTGATACAAAGTCCTCAGGCTCTGAAAAGCCATCATCCCCATACAGCTCATCCTCTGAGCCAGGGTCTGCACCAAAGTCCTCTGAAGCCTCTAAGGGCTCTTCTGGAATATCAAACATGACACATTGTCCTCATCCAGATTCATATGATACTCTAGCCCAGATTCATCCCCCCAGTCCATAGGCACAGTCTTCTGTACAGGAGATGAAGATCTACAATGATGGAGTCAGAAAAAAAATTAAATTAAATCAACAAAAACAATATCACTCACAGTTATCATCAACAATCATAGCATCATCCTCTGCTAATTCTTCCTTCAAAAATTGAGGTGAGTTAATAGGGGCATCAGCTAGATCTAAGCAGATCAGTAAGTGATCAAAATTATAAGAAATTAGGTGCTCACCAGCCTCACCACCTGGATAAGATGATCCAGATTGCTCCAGATGAGCTCCCTCAGCTAGTCTATTAAGAAGCTCTGTCAACTGATAGTGACATTCCTGCACAAAGCCCAAGATATCTTGATTAGCCCCAGAGGCCACCAGCTGATCTAGATGATCTTGATTCTGTCTGAAATGAACATTTAGTGTCCTCTTGGTAACATCCCTCCTGGATTTGCACTTGAAGCATGGGCAAAAGTATTTTGGAGCCATTGGTGTGTAGCTAGATGTGTGGATCAGTGAGTTGTAGAGCAAGGGCTGCACTGATGGCCCAGAGATAACAAGTTCACATTTGTGGGGCTCTGGGCCACCAAGCCAGTGCCATTGCTAATGGATGCTGACTCCGACTTGTTCATTTTTTTTGGTTCACTTTCACCCTTCCTTTCTTCTCTCATCCTCTCACCACGCTTTCCCCACCCCCTTAGTTTCTTCCCTTTCTTCGTCTCTTTTCCTCCCCATCTCCTCTCCTCTGTTTTCCCTCTTTCTTGATGTCTAACTCTGCAAATATCCCTGGCAACGATGAATGAGGACTTACTGGAGGATGACAATGACAACGATGTGGAAGCCTCTCAACTCTCTAGACAACATCCCTCCTGTCCCTCCACCATGGATCCTTGTCTAGCAACTGGTCTCTTGCCTCCCCTCCCTCTATTTCTCAGCGTCAGGTCTCCCCCCCCAGTCATGCAGGACTCACTCACGACAAACTTCACCTGAATTCGGAGTTCATGAGATATGTGAACATGGTCAATGTCCTTCTCAATATGGGATAAACCTGCTGTTAATGTAAGTTTCACATTCTCTTTTTTTCCAAGCTCACTCTCATTTAGCCTCACCTGTCCTTAGCGTTGCTAGTTCATCCGTGCCCTTCTGATTCAGCATCTCAAACTTCTTCTTGTGGTGTCAAGCCATCTCTTCCCCTCTCCTCACCTCGTCCCTCATCCACCCATCTTACTATCCACTAACCATCCTTTGGCTCTTCGAGGATTGCAAGGCTGACCCCTCCGTGCATCTTTCTGCTAGCAACACATCCCGACCCCCATGCAGCACATTATCCAGCACGAGGATGGGCAGCTCATCACTCTTGAGGAGTGGAAGAGCATCTGACAGTCTGCAGTTCTCATTGCTCACACTCAGTTAGATGTTCTCAGTACTGGTCGCCTTCCCCCTCAGCTGCCGCATGCCTTGGAAGAAGGTATTCTACAGATGCCACTTCCTGAAGGAGTGGCTGCAGGCCTTGAGGGAGCTTGAGTTACTCACCCTCTCCTGTCTCTATGTGGCGGCACTTGGAAGGCCAAAAAGTACTTGGTTTGGTCTTGCAAGACAAGCCCACACACCTTTCTTCTTTCCAAGCACAACCCTCACGTGCCTCAACTCCTTCAGTTCCCTCGTCTCATCCCCACACATCCTCTCATGCTCCCACTCCATCTCTCCACTATCTCAATCCTGTGCACATTCTCATGCCTCAAGTGCTGGTGTCCCCCCCCTTCCAGCGCTGCCAGCAATGTTTCTTCTACCCACGCAACACAAACTTCACACATTGTGCTGCTTTGAAGTCAGCGGTTCAAGCGTGACCAGTTCCAGAACTAGCACAGTCTGCAGGGTGAGCAAGAGTGTGCCCCTAAGCCAAGCACAGGCACAAACCGAGCCCGCCACAGAACGAAAAAATGTCAAAGGGTAGCAAAGGTAAGTAATGTTCGTTCTATTCTGGGTAGTAGATGACGCTCATTAGAACCTGCAGAGCCATCCTCGTCCCTTGCCCAGCATTCCTCTCCCTGGTGCAAGAGGGCAAGGCCTTGGTGAGGTTCACCTCAACATCATTACTGCAATATTCACTAACATTTTCCCTCCCAACCATGATCTGGTTTGCCTCGTTCCATCTGTGGCCTCTGCTGAACCCTCCCATCCCAAGACATCTTGCATGAAGTCCTCGTGCAAGGCTGCATCAACATGCCAGGCCGAGGCTGACTCTCGTGTCGTGCCAACTGACGATGACATGGGCCCAAGGCCATCTTCCAAGACATCGCGATCTGAGGTGGATAAGGCTGGAACTTCAGATCCAGAGGTACATCTTGCTCTTGGTTGATTCTCATCTTATACTAACACTTATTTGGGGTTCTGGTGACAATGTCTTGCGAATTGACAAGCTCACATATGATGAGCTTCTGGAATGGGTCGAGGAACATGACATCAAGTTGCAGGGCAAGCAGGCAAGTAAGAAAGGTATGTTGTGATTCTATTCTGGGACTATCGACACTCACTGACTGTATTACAGACATCATCAAAGCCATCACGCAGGCACCCTGTCGGAACAACCATCTCAGAGGAGCTTGAGGCTCTCATCAATAAAGTAAGTAGTCATTTGTCATTTTGAACCCTAGCTGATACTCTCACAGCGCAAATCTAAATGTAATGCCAAGGCTGCATAGCTCAGTGCAGCTGGCTCATAATTCTATCACGAACATTTGCCTCACGTTTCCTGGACTGTTGTCATCATCAATGGATTGATGGGGCCTGTTTTTTTGTAAAGAAAAATATATGTTTTTGATTATGTGATATCAGCGTGATTTTGGTGTGACTTTCCTGTGACTGGGAAGTCAATCAAAGTCAAAGAAAGTCAGCCAAAAAGTCAGAAAAAGTCAGCCTGCAGTCAATGACTTTCATTGACTTTTATTGACTTTTAAGTCAAGGGAAAGTCAAAAAAGTCAGCCAAGAGTCAATGACTTTTACTGACTTTTCTTGACTTTTGCTTGACTTTCATGTCAGTCAAGTCAAAGAAAGTCAACTGAGAGTCATGACTTTTCACTGACGTTGCTTGACATTTTCTTGACTTCATGTCAATGAAAAGTCAGCCAAGTGTCAATGACTTTGTTTGACTTTGCTTGACTGAAATATGACTTTTCAGTCAAAAAAAACAAACCTCAGTCATGAAAAGTCAATTGACTGCATACTGACTTTGCCTGACTTTTGCCTGACTTTTCTTTGATCAAATGACTGATCAGTCAATGGAAAGTCAATTGACTGTATGACTTTCATTGACTTTTCAGTCAAGTCAAAGTCACAAAATACAGATTCTGTCAATGAAAAGTCAATGAAAAGTGGTTGACTTTCATTGACTTTGCCTGACTTTCTTTTTACAGAGCATGATGCATGATGAATCAGTGTTTTATCAAAATGACTTCAGAAAGACCCACTGGATTGCAAGCACCAGTAAAGCCACACCACTTCCAAAGGGTGATGGCAGCCAATCATGGTGTCAGATTTTCTAACAGCTGAGTGGGGTTGCTTGCTTGATAAGGGACCTAATGATATTATTGAGTTTGTCTTCAATTCTTTAAAGGCCCACTTTTATATTGACTATTTTGCAGAGAAGCCAGGGTCATCTTCAAACCAGGCATTAATAGGGATGGCTGGTTCACTTCAGCAAACCTGCTTCAACAGGTGGACTATGCCATTGATATTTTTGAGGGCAAGACCAAGGGAAACTCACAGGGGCTTTTTCTCTTTGACAATGCCCCTTCACTCAGGAAAAGAGCTGGTGATGCCTTATTAGCAAAAGAATGCCTAAAGGTATTTTTATCCTGATTTCACTTCTATGGGGCTGACAACTTGCCATGCAGCACCCAGGGCCAAGTGGGCCAACTCTAAAGATGGATCAAGGATGCACCAGGGTGTAAACCCTCTGACTGAGAGAGCCAGAGTTTCTATTTTCCTGATGACCATCTCACCATGTCAGGGTGGTTTAAAGGGATGGAGCATATTATTCAGGAGCATGGTCTTTGCCCAGAAACTGGTTTGCTTTCAGACTGCAGGGAGAGGAGCAACCATTGACAAGATGAAAAGAAGATACTGGTTTCTCTGGATGACATACCCATTGAACAAATTTGTCAGTGTGCACAGACTTTTTTCTTACTCTGTTCATTTCTTTCTTACTGCATCTATAGATATGCTAATTGCTCAGCAAGGTTTATCCATGCCTATGGTGAGGGCTTGACAGGTGCACAGGCAGCATGGGCAAACAGAAAGTATCACAGTCATCACACCCTTCCCCCAGATATGATTAGAGAGATAAAAGGTTTTATACTCTTTTTTTTTTTTTTTTGAATGAATTTATATTCCAGATCAGTACATAATACAAAGCCAGTCACGAGACATGAAGTCCGTATTTAAAAGAAAGTAAACATGCTATCTGTAAGGCAGAGATAAGATAAGGATGTGCACCCACCCAGTGGAAGTGAGATAGGGCCTATGGCCAGTGAAGTAGGTATATGTCCACAAAAAGAAAAAGGGGGCGCAACAAAGATGAGATAGTAGTTTACATGAGATCACTTACCCGGCAAGGGACATCGTCATATGGAAAGGTCAGGTTCACCCAGGATCAGGCGGATGGGATGTGATGTCTCCAGACTCTTGAAAAAAGTCAAAGAGAAGGGCTTCAGTTCTGCCCATGGGACGTGTGGGAGCTAAGTCATGGGGGTGCTTGCGGTCAGAGACCAGCCCTCCCCCTGAACTTCTTGTGATGGTTGGGACAATAGGGGGGTGCTCACAGTCATAGACTGGCCCTCCCCTGCGTGAATTGTTCAATTGGTTTAAATGCCACCCTTGAGAGATGTAGGAAGTCATAAAACCTCCCACATAGGGCCGCGTTCTTGCCCATAAGGTCAGCAGGGGAGAGTCAATCCCATCACGCATGTCCCGCTGCGGTGGTCCTTGCATCCTCAAACCTGGGGCAATCGTAGATGAGGTGGTACCAAGAGTGGTCAGGGAAACCGCACTCACATCCAAGCTCGTCGGGTGGTATGTCTGGTCGGAACCTTTTGGTGTAGTCTGAAGTAAAGGCATGTCCTACCACTAAGCGAAGAGCAGTGGACATGGTGTCATGGGAGACGTCAGCGGTAGCCTCATTAACTCCAAGCCAGAGGGGGTGATTCCTGCCATCCAGGGGTCATGTGAGTGCATACTCCCTGGCAAACAACAGGTAAGGTTCAGCTCTACGTTTTTCGAGCCACTCCGCAGCCCATTGAGAAAAGGTGTGCTTCCGAGCTGCTGCTTTCTGGTGAGAGAGGGATAGAATGGAAGAAAGCATGGCGCAGGGGGTAATGGTGCATGCGCTAAGAGCAATGCGGTGTGCCAGAGTGTCTTGATCCCTAGACCTGACAGGGGGTGACCAAGTTAACCACATCTTGATGTCCCTGTGCTGAGCATAGAATAAAGTCAGTGCATGGTGAAACATAAGTACTGTTCTCTGGTGGGTAAGAGTACAAATGTCAGTGATAGTTTGGAGTGCAGACAGGTTCCCAGCCAATAAGTAAATATGGGAGGGGGGTGCATGGTCTCTAAAGTAAACCTCAACCCACTCGGCTGCCTTTGCCAGTGCGAATAGGTTAATGTCAAACTGGGTCACTTCCGTCCCCAGGCACCATTTCTGGACCTGGTTCTGGAGCTCCCCGCCTCTACCAAAGGTAGTCAAGACAGCAGCCATGCCTGTGACCATAAGGTCATTGAACCGATCTTTGTTAGAGATCATGGCTGCCATCTGGACGATGACCCTCTCTGCGTCCGAAGCCAACCACCCTGTATAGAGGGCTGCGATGTCTGCTTTCCGGTCGTTAGGGGCACATCTCCCCTTGAGCTTCACCACACCCACTCAGTTGGGAACCTCCCAGGGGGGTACTGCCGTGACGTCGGTGTGAGGCCCCTGTACAGGGACCCGAGCACCAAGTGCCTCCAATGCTGTGGGGTGCAATGCACTCTTCCTCGGCCCAGAGTGTGGATGAACAGACTCCACCCCATCATTGCTGACATGTGGGCTGCCCGAGGACTCCTCCACCCAGTCAGGGCCTAGTCGGCACCTGAGCTGAGAAGTGGGGGGAACGTGGTACAACCTAAGGGCAGAGGTGTTGATCAGTTTTTCCAGGTAGAGCCTGGCAGGGAGCACCCTGGTCAGCTTGTGAAGAGCTTCCCTGGGCACCATCCTGAAGGCTCCAGAAATTACCTTTACGCCATCATTCATGACAGCTTGAACTTTCTTGATTAGCCCTACTTTGTTTCAGGCATTGATCCACAGTTGGCACCCATATGACAGTACTGGGAGGTAGATGGCATTAAACACCAGCCACCACTTGGCCATGGAGAGGCCCCGGTGTGTGTTTCCTAGCACAGACAGAGTTTTAGGGCTCACCTGCGCACAGTTGCACATGAAGTTGACGTGCTCGTCCCATTGTAACCTGTGGTTCACAAAGAACCCCAGGTACCATACTAGAGCTTTCACCTCAACCCAGTAGGTGTTCAGGGCTCCGGTACTTCCCCCTGAGGGGTTCGCCAATCACCATTGGGGTGCCTACCAGGCCTCCATGACTTAGAATGAGGTTGCGCCTTGGGTTTGGGGTGGGGGCACACTAGCTGTGAAGCCAGGCCCTTAGCCTCCCCGTCCAGTGGACGTGACTGTTCCTCAACTCCTTGGATGCAGAGCTCCAAGCCATTCAGCATGTCCTCACTGTCAAGGCACGATAACCTAGGGTGGTGGAAGAAATTAGTTCTGTTTTGTCCAGCTCAATAGCCAGACCATTGCAAACAAGCCACTCGTCACAGATACTGTACCCATCTCACAAGGCAGTCTTGACCGTGTTCCAGTCATGACCACTTGCCGTGATAAGACCGTCATCGACATACATGGTGAAGGTGCAGCCAGGTGTGGTGCTCAACTTCTCCAAGAGTGGAGTGGTGTAGATGGCGGAGAGGATCAGAGAGATGGGGAACCTGTGGTGTGCCCTTCACCTGATCCTGCTCATCTGCTGTCTTGCCGTTGAACGCGAGTGAGACTTGACGTTCCGATAGAAATGACAGAACCCAGTCACATACCCCAGGTGCAAAACCCAAGAGGCGCATAACATGGGCCAGCCAGTCCTTGTTCACATTGTTGAAGAAGCTGGAAATGTCGAAGAGGATGCTCCCATCTTCAACTTCATCCAGTGAGCACCTCGACATCGTGGATAGACTGAGACCCACGTTGATGGTGGATGAAACCACATTTGTAACGTTTCTACCAAACGTTGTTCCGACTTGACTCTTGATGACCTTGAACCAAATAACAG
>WITN01000153.1:0-144372 GCA_015025155.1 Lactarius quietus | reverse complement strand
GTCCACTCCATACCTGCGGAGCGAACCCCCACCCCAGAACTTCGTTATCCTTCCCCAGCACCCGTCCCCACTGTCTCCCCACGTAGGCTGGTGGCATCCCCAGTCCCTCATCCAGCATCCTCACCCGTGTTTCGCATACACACCTCAGACCTTCGTCTCTTATCTCTCCCCTCGTCCACCAACACCAGACTCCCCCATCGATTTCGAGGCTGCTGCCCTTCGTGTAGGGTATACAGAACAGCGCCCAGCATCCCCACTCTCCAAGGGACCAGGAGAACGTCCCTTCCACCCCGGTAGTCCGTCCGTTGTGCATCTTCCATCAGGAGAGCATCCCCACCAGTTCATAGCAGTTGTCACTCCTCAGGAGAAGAGTGGCGCCCCATAGACGAGTTCTACCAGGACTCCGTCATCACCATCCGGACCATTGAACAGTTGGTCACAACTCCCCCCAGATTCCCCAGCGTCCTCCCATTCTGAGTCTCCGCCCTCACTTCCTCACCATCTACCCCCAAGGCAAGAACTTGCCATTCTTCTTGGGATTCCCCCCATATACGCCTGCTCAAAGGCAATCCTCGACCTCCTCAGCCAGGACCTTCCATTAGGGTCCATCAAGTACAATTTCAGAGCAGGAATCAAGAACATCTTCGGACCCCTCCATGCCTCATAAGGACGGCATACGCAGGCACCCTAGTAATCCTAGAGGTGCACGACTTCTTGGACAGAAGGGTGGTAACAACGTACGGTTACCTAGCCTTCTACGGGGAGGAAGTATTTATGGTACACCAAGGGTACCATTTCGAAGACGCGGTGAGGACAAGCCCTCACCTTTTAGCTTATTGTTTTTCCTCTCGAATCCCCCAAGACCCTTTGATTACATCACCACCCACCGTGACAACGAACCATTGTAACCATTTACTGTACTAGTAAGTGGTTATATAAGTAGTTGTTACTTCGTCAAATATATTGGGGTTATTGTACCAAGTGTCAGTGCTCCCAAATCAACTTCAAGAAGGAGAAAGACTCCGACGATCCCAAGCCCTCTTTGAAACCCACCGCCTCTTACAACTCAGGACTTATTATCCTGAGACATCCTTGTTCAACGCCAGTCAGTGCGAAGTTATTGACTGTTGGAGCGACCCCCCATTTCTCCTAAATAAACTCAACAACCTATTGCCCTTTGGTAAAGTAACGAGCCAAGAAGACTACGAAGATTTCCAAAACATCGATTTAGCAAGAATCACTGAAGCCGCCCAAGAACAGCTGTTGTATTGGCATCTATCTGACGCCACTACCATTCACAATTACCCAGCCAAGTCTCTCCTATTGTGGACCAAGGATGACCACTTTTGGTTCATCCACATTCCCCCACAAGAACAAGAACTCATCCGTCGCATTAGAGCAGGAGAGCGTATCAGATATTTAGAGTGTTTCTCTCTCAACTATGACCAAATCCAAGTCAACTGGCAAGAAATTTGTCTTGTCACTAGAGGACCTGAGTTCCACCTTGCCATAGTCGAAGGAAAAGAATTCACTTACAAGTGGAGCTCTTCCTATTGGGAAACTACCCTTGAGAACCTTGACCATAACCTTATCGACCCTCAAGTTTATCACCTTCCCCCAGACATTCCAGACGACCCCGAAATCCTTGAGTTTGCTGAAGTGCGAACACCTCCACCCCTTGTTGAAACTCCACTGCCACCAAGCAGTCCCACTAGCATACCAGCAGAGTCTGTTGACGGTTGGGGAGAACCTAACCTTTGGAATGGACCTAGACGGTGTTGGTGTGCAAAAGAAGTGTGTGTTTGCAGATACAGACCAGATACCCCACCTACTCCACCAAGTGTAGTACTGTGGGCCCCAGGCAACGACTATCTACCCTTTACAATAAAAGAGTAGATTTCTTGTCCTGATCCAAGCTGGAAAACATCAGAGAAAGTATAGTCGATTGGGCTATCAACCTGGCGTCCCAGAATATTCAGCAGCGTCCCCATAGAAGACGAAACCAAAGAACACGTGTGGAATATCCTTCCATACACGAAGAAGACCTCCACCTCAATTCGCCGTCCCAAGTCCCAGCTGTTCCTAACAGGGATATTCCTAGAATTAACCAAGCCAGTCCATCTGAACCAGTATACCCATCTATCAGAGGACCCCCAGTCCCACGCCCAGTAAACCCCATCGCCAGGCAACACTCCACCAGTAGTGAAGAAGCCAACTACCTCCAAACAGAGGCAGTACCGTTACACTGCCACTATCCAGAATCTGTCTACGTAGCAGAACACCTACCTACCAGAAGACCAAGAGAACTCCAAGCGTTCAAAGAACACTGCAGATTGCAGTACGACCAACACCAAATCGCCCTAGACGTTCACCACCCCTTGAGCCACATTAGAGAGTTCACATCAAGCATCCTCAACTTCCAGAACTACCTTTGGAGGAGCAAAACCACAGTCACCTACTTTGGTATTTACGAAGAATACGATTGAATCCGCCGACAAGTTAGATGAAACCAACCAGACAAAGCCATCCTACAACCAGCCTATAAAATCCACTATCAGTGGAACGATGACGGTTGGACTGTCACCAGGTTACCCTGCCATTAGTGAATGAGTCAAAGTACAACTCCAGCAACTAGAGAACTCACAGAAGAAGAAGAAAACCTCATTCCAGCCAGCATCTACGACACCTCTTTTAACCTAATCCACGAACAAATCCAAGGCAAATTTCTTGACAGACCAGTCTATAGCAAAGATGGTCACTTTCCTTGGATTTTCCTAGACACTCTTGAAGAAGTTACCATCAAAGACTTCGCCAAAGTCCACCCCCACATCTCCCACATCCACAATCTTGATTACACCTCACTTATCAGCGATTATCAGTCCAAAACCATCGAGTGGTCATTCAATAGAAACAGGTGGGAATACAAGAACAGGAAACCAGTTCAGTTCTCAGACTCCGAAAACGAATCTTCGGACCATGAAGAGGAAGCAACCTCTGCCCAAGAAACCCAACCAGAGCCACAAGCGTGGTCACCACCTAGAACACCACCCTCGGGTGCCAGATCAGCACACAGTGAATCGAGTGACCAAGAAGAGGTCTCCCAGATCCTAGGAAGTGTCACCAGAAAAGTCCAGGCGTTTATCACTACAGTATCCCAGCCTCAGACACCACAAGCAGTTCCAGGCGCACTTCCTGTTGAAACGTAATAAGTACATACGTATCTTATCTATAGCAGTTACGACATTACAGTAGTATCGTACATATGATTACCATATTAGGGTACTCCGTTACGCACAAAAGTGGGCGCAACTCCAATATGGAGGGCGCAAGTCTTATCAGTATCACACGTGGTGATATTGAAGACTTCTGAGGTGTTTCACATCAGGCGTCACTGAAAACGCGATATTGTGGACACCTTTACTCATCACTTTTACACAAACGGACATGGGTGGACCATAGGGACCGGTTTTCCTATAAATGAGGGGAGTAGAGCCCCTCTAAGAATCTAAGTCGTTCACTCTACGCACACTTGAGCACTCCACTCTACAAACCACTCTATCAGTCTCTATACCTTCACAAGGTGAGACTCCATGACACTGTTTGCTGCGCTGGTTGCTGCGCAACACTTCCAGTAACACCAGCGCAGGCATCACAATCATTCCTGCCTACACCTTCGGCTACAGCATTCCCACTTCCACCAACAGTACCCTCAGTTCGTGTAACCACCCCTACACCCAGTCAGTGCCCAAGTACCCCTGCTTATTCCAGTGGTTCCACATCCTCGAGCCAACCTAGCACACCAAGCACCCCAGCAAGCATGTCTGGATCAGCAAACACCAAGTTATTGGGATCTCCTCCCAAATCATTTGATGGTAGTCCTGCTAAAGCCGAAGCCTTTTGGAATAATCTAGAGAACTACTACTACCTCAACGAGTCCACATACTCAGATCAAGGAAAGAGGGTTTCAGCTGCTCTAACACACTTCAAAGCCGGCACTTCTGCAGGAGAATGGGCCCAAGATAAACAAAAAAGGGCCTTATCAGCTACACCTGTCGATTTCGGAACATGGGCAGATTTCTGCACCAGTTTCAAGAAACACTTCGTCCCAGCATACTCAAAACTGGAAGCTACCAATGCTATGTACACCTCCAAGATGGGCGGACACCCTTTTAATGAATGGTACCAAGATTGGTCGACCTTCACTTCCCGAAGTGGAGCCAATGAAGAAACCCAGATGTATGCCTTTAGGAAGGCGCTTCCCATGGCACTACACCAGAAGATAATGGGTGTATCACCACAGCCTACCACGCTAGAAGAACTGGCAGAGAAAGCACAAGAGTTTGATTGACTCTGGCGCATGTACAGCACCCTTACCCTGTTTAACAGAAGTTCAGGCCCACGAAACCACGCCATAACCACAGAAGAAGATCATGCCCAAGTCAATGTTACCACAGCACCATCACGTCCCCCGTTGGGTGGAAAGATATCAAAAGCAGAGAAGGACAGACGCTTCAAAGACAAGCTCTGTTTCTACTGCGGAAAACCCGGTCATAGGGCTAAAGAATGCCGCATCAAGACAAGCCAGTACAACCAAGGGACAGGAAATCGACGTCCAAATCCACGCAGCGACTTCAGAGCTCGCGCTACAGTAACCCAAGATGTAATGTCCCAGGTCACGGTATGTATCTGACCTAACCCATAAGTCACGGGACGATTAGGAACGAGGGGATCAAGCGCGGTAAGGGGGATGACGAGTCGCTCCCTAATACTTACCAAGGAAATGTGGATGATTACTGATGAGCTGACCGAGAATTACTGTACCATGACTGATACGCTTACTGTACGATTACTGAGCATACGTGGACGATTACACAGCAGAGTAGTAGTAGTGGCGGTCTCGCTGATGAAGGCGGGCCGTAATGTAGTACTTAAGGAAGCTATCGACTGGTGTAGTTGATAGCTTGGATTTCTTGTAACACTCTCACCTTGTTATCCAAGTCGTGATTTCTCTCTCTTTCTCTTCGTCCTTTAGGACCGCGTTCACACAAGTAAAGACTCCGCCTTCGAGCGTTGAGACGTAGCTCAGCCTTCGTGCTTGAGCCCGACTACTGCTAAGTCACCGCGTTCTCACTACGTTGCCTAAGTCAGGCTCACGTGCAACTCGCACGTAACATTAAATCCAAGCTCTACTTCTATTCGAACGCCGTGGCAACTCTCAACACCAAAGACGGCTGGGACTTTGTGCCCTATCGCATCGACTCAAGAGAACGAGACGCACCTATTCGTTACCTAATAGGACGAGTAAGGTGGCGACACGTACCAGACACCAGAAGATCCGAAGAAAACAATACAGGATACTACGCAGAAGCAGCGACAGCGCAACGATTCCACCCTGTAGTGTTCAATAAAGAACGCTGCTGCTGGGTTGAACTTAGGTGGAGCAACACCAATAACTACTTCGAAGCAACACGACCAGCTGCCGACGACCTACATATCAACGTACCATTGGTCGACGCACGACCAATCAGCCAACAAGGGGTCATAGACGGTCAAGAAGAGCCAAATCTCGATACCGAACCACCTAGGACCGAATTTCAGCTATGAACAACTACTCCATCTCCGTCAAGCCATACTAGCGAACGACCGCCAACCCCACAAAGCGAAGCTGAACCCGAAGAGATCGTAGCGCAGTCACCAGAAGTAGACGCACTAGCCGCACAAACAGCTGAGTTACACATTCCCGAACCAATACGGGGAATACCATACAGCTACATGACTACTCAAACAGAAGTATCGCCACCCCGACTTGTCATCAACGAGCAGACGGGCCACGTCCAGCAACTACAACCAGAAGATATGGAAGCCGCCAACCGAGCCATGGGACCAGATGTCCCTGATGCGCCAAGCATCCCTGAAGGAACTAATATGTTCTACGAATTTAGGCTCAACCGAAACAGAGTACCTTCACCAGAAAATAGGCCATTCCCACCACTACGACCAGGAGGAGGACTGCCAGGAGGAGGACCGCCAGGAGGAGGACCACCAGGAGGAGGACCACCAGGAGGAGGACCACCAGGAGGAGGACCACCAGGAGGAGGACCGCCCCTAGCAGGACCCGCAGTGGCCCAAAACGTACACCAAGGGGGCAATGATAAATTCATCGGTAACCCGCCACCCACATTTACAGGACAAAGATCACAAGCCGAGGCCTTCATCCTCCAATGGGAGGTCTACGCAGGAGTCAATGCGAACCACTCGGCCATGATAAACAAATACCAAAAAGCTATGTTATTCCTAACATACATTCAGGGAAACGCGGTTAACCAATGGGTCATGTCCGCAAGCCGGTGGCTTGTAAACGAAGTGGCTACGGGGACAAACCAATTCGACAACAGGTTGTGGGAAAACCTGCTCAACGCATTCCAAAGGCAGTTCGGCGACGTTCTCAGCAAGGAACGAGCGCAGGCACAACTAGATGCCGGAATACACATGAAAGACGGCAAAATCGACGACTACATCGCCCTGTACGAACAGCTAGTTCGACACGCAGGGTACAATATCAATGCCGAACAAACGATCAAGTACTTTACAAGAGGACTACCAAGAGCGTTGTACGAAACCATGTACCAACATGACGACCCCCGAAACTATGAAGAATGGAGGGAATCCGCCCTGAAGAGGCAGCAAAAGTGGATTCATATGCAAACAGTCAGGGGAAACCTTGACGCCTTCAAACCAGGGCGTACGACAGGAGGAGCACTAGCTAAGTTGCTCGCACCATTACAGAATGACGACCGAATGGACACGTCCGCAGATCGGGTGCGAGGACGACTAGCAGGAGCCGAGGAGATTATAGCAAACCACCCCAGGAACACCAGACCGCCGCAACCACCGTTCCCACCACGAGGGGGATTTATCCAGAGACAATTCAAACGAGACCATAGTCAAATGCAGTGTTACAACTGCCAAAAGATGGGTCATATCAGTCGCGACTGCAGACAGCCTCGAAGGCGCCGCGACACCCAAGCACGAACTACGGAAACAGAGGCCCCGCCAACCAAGGAAGAGAAAGCGGCGGAATGGCTACGAGGAGTAGCAGGAGATGACGAGGAAGTCAAAGACCTGGTCCTACAACAGTTGATGGGACAGGATTTTGGAAACGCCTGAACCCGGCGGCCTGGGTGAGGGCAATACGTTGTAACTCTGTGTATATTATGCGCTACCGTTCTATGCGAGTACCAGTGTCAATTCGCGCAAGTTATAACATGGCCGACATCAAAGCGTTAGTGGACTCCGGTGCCACTGACAACTTCATACATCCAAACTTCGTCAAAAGGATGGGACTAGGGCAGCGAGCACTAGATAAGCCAAAAAACATATACAACATCGACGATACCACTAATAAAGCGGGACAGATCACACACTACCTAACGCTCAATGTGGAAACAGGACAAGCCAAAAAAGAGATGAGATTCCTCATCACAGACATAGGAAAAGAAGACATCCTACTAGGATATCCATGGCTCGCCACCTACGAACCAAGGTTCAGTTGGCGCCACGCCACTATAGATGAGAAACAACTTCCTATAGTGTTGCGAACAGTTAACCCAAATGACAGGAAAGCGGTATTGGCAAGACTGCTAACAGAAACAGCAAACGACGCAAGGGTATCGTGAATGTTCACAGAAGAGACAAAAGAACAAATCGTAACAACCCTAGAAGAACAAGTACATGGAAGAAGGTCGGCGGTAGAACTCGCTGTGGATGCCAAGCAATACACCACGGAGGTCAAAATACCACCAGAATACCAAAGCTTCGCCAAAGTATTCAGCGAACAAGAATCAAAGAGGTTTCCGCCCAAAAGAAGCTGCGATCACGCAATAGACTTCAAGAAAGGCGCACCAGAAGTCATTGACTGCAAAATATACCCTATGACCAGGGTAGAAGACGAGGCATTGGACGACTTCATTGACGAACAAATAGAGAAAGGATACATACGCCCCTCGAAATCCCCGTACGCATCGTCGTTTTTCTTTATCAAAAAGAAGGACGGAAAGCTACGGCCTGTACAGGACTACCGACGCATAAACGAGTGGACAATACGAAACCAATACCCACTCCCCCTCATCGATGACCTCATCCGAGATCTCGGGGGAGCTCAGATATTCAGCAAACTGGACGTACGACAGGGGTACAACAACATACGAATCAAAGAAGGAGACGAGCACAAGGCCGCGTTCAAAACACGCCGCGGGCTCTTCGAACCAACCGTCATGTACTTTGGGCTGTGCAACTCGCCAGCAACGTTCCAAAGTTTCATGAACGAAATATACCAACCAACAATAGCAAAACACGAACCCAATGGTACAACTATTAGGGTTTACATGGACGACATTGCAATCACCACAAAACGACAAAACAACACTCTGGAACAGCACCAGAAAGCAGTTCGCGATGTCCTGGAGGTCGCTCAAAACCACGATCTCTTTTTCAAGCCAGAAAAATGTGTATTTAACGCCCCTAGTATTGATTACCTGGGGGTAATCCTTGAAGAGGGGATAACACGTATGGACCCTATCAAAATTTCGGGTGTTCGCGACTGGACATCTCCCTCATCTGTGAAAGACGTACGATCCTTCCTCGGTTTTTGCAACTTTTACAGGCAGTTTATCAGGGGCTTTGCAAACATCACTAAACCATTGAACGAACTAACACGCAAAGATGAACCATGGCAATGGACCACAAGACATCAAGCAGCATTCGACACACTCAAACAATGGGTCACGACAGAACCCATACTAGCCCACACGGATCAAACACAACAATTCGATCTAGAAGTAGACGCGTCTGGATTCGCAGTGGGAGCGGTGCTCCTACAAAAGAAAGCAGATGGAAAACGACACCCCGTAGGATACTATTCGGCCACACTCAACGCTGCCGAACGTAACTACGACATCTACAACCTGGAGTTGTTGGCCATAGTAAAAGCGTTGAGGAACTGGCGACATTTACTGGCTGGATCTACACACAAAGTACGCATATTTTCAGACCACCTTAATCTTCGGTATTGGCGGGATCCGCAGAAGATCAGCCGACGAATTGCAAGAGAAGTACTGGAACTAGCAGAATACAATTTCGAGATACACCACGTCAAAGGAACAGCAAACGGAAGAGCTGACGCACTCTCAAGACGCGCTGACTACAATCAAGGAGAAAAGGACAACGAAAACGTCACAGTCCTACCAAATAGGTTATTCGCACGAACAATAACCACCCAACCACAACAAGACGAGCAGAGGATACGCAAGTGGGTTGACCCCCATAAACTGACCAAGGCAGAGGGGCTTTGGTGGTATCAAGGACAAAGGCTAGTCATTACGGGGACACCAGGAGAAATCAGAGAAGTAATCTCCACACATCATGATCCACCTATTCACGGACACCCAGGGATAAACCGAACAACCCAGATGGTGGAACGTCATTACTGGTGGCCCACGATGAAACAAGATATCGCCGAATATGTACGAGGATGTGCTGAATGCCAACGATGTAAGGTCAACACGCAAAGAACAAAAGCGCCGCTATACCCAATATTCCCAAAGCCCGAAGCAACACCATTCGAGGTAGTGGCGCTGGACTTCATCACCAAACTCCCAACGTCAAGGGAGTATGACTCGATACTCACAGTCACTGATCATGACTGTTCAAAGGCATCCATATTCATACCATGTAAAGAAGAGATCTCAGGCGAAGAGACAGCAGCATTATACGCCAAACACGTAGTTGCAAGATTCGGGCTACCCACAAAGCTAATCAGCGATAGAGACCCCCGGTTCGCGTCCAAATTCACAAGAGAACTGTGCCGACTCTTGGGAATACAACAAAACATCTCGACCGCTTATCACCTGCGAACAGACGGACAATCAGAACGAACGAATCAGTGGTTGGAGCAATACCTCCGGCTCTGGGCCAACGAGAGGCAGAACAATTGGGCCGACCACCTGGCGCTAGCCGAATTTGCGCATAACAATTGGGTCAATGAGTCAACACGCGAAACCCCATTTAGGTTGTTGATGGGATATCACCCACACACTAATTGGACGGATAAAACATCACCCATACCACAGGTCACGGCCCGACTGGAACAATTGAAAGAGATAAGACACCAGGCACAAGAACAAATGCGCCGAGCGCAACAGTCATGGATCAAGCATCGTGACACCCCCAAATATCAGATAGGAGACCGAGTATGGCTAGAAGGACGTCATCTGCGGACGAATCAACCAACGACTAAGCTTGCGCCCAGGCGGCACGGACCATTCAAGATTGTCCAGGTGATGTCTCCTGTCAATTACCACTAGAACTTCCCACACAGTGGAGCATCCATGACGTGTTTCACACAGACCTCCTTACGCCTTACAAAGAAACGCTGATTCACGGTGCAAACTATCAGCGCCCACCACCAGAATTGGTAGGAGACGTGGAAGAATATGAAGTCGAAAAGGTACTAGACTCGAGAAGACAAGGGAGGGGGCGTAAGCTCCAATATCTCATCAAATGGAAGGGCTATCCCGACTCGGACAACCAGTGGGTCCCGTGGGACGACGTCCATGCGGAAGAGGAGATAAGGAAGTTCAAACGGTCTAACCCGCGAGCTGAAACTCACATAAAGGCAGGGACTATGTCACGACCAATCCCCACTCCAATGGCCTACATTCCCATTAACACTCTTACCCACATCGATGACCTCCCCTCTGTTAACACCCTCACCACCTACGACACCAACAACAATGTGGACGACCCTTTCTGCTCCGCCATCGAACGGGTCCGAGCAGTTGCAGAACAAGACAGAGACGAGCGAGAACAACAAGAGCGAGACCTGGCCGAGGCTCGCCGGCGATTCCCCACACCCGCAAGCGGAAGAGTGGAGGCAGATGAGGAAGGATTACGGGTTGTTGAAGGAGGTGATGACCTCATGGCGGTTGGACCAAGTGACGAAGATGACGCCGAAGGAGAGACGGATGAGGATACAACGGCTGATGAGGCAAGTATCCTCCAGCCCTCCACCGCCTTCACATCCACCACCGCTGTCGATCGCTACGACAGTGACGAGTCCTCCGACGGCTCCTACCACGACGCCCAGGTTACCTGCACCAGATGCGATAACCCTCAAAGCTACTGTCACTGCGCCCCAATGCGCATTCCCCCTCGAATCCACCACGAAGAAGAAGACGACATCACCGACGTTGCCGAAGAAACCATGGATGACGAAGTACGAGCACCAGTTGTTGCTGTCATCTACGGACCGACTGCGGAGGAAGGGTATGCCATGCGGGGACTACCAACCTATGCTGAGGCACGCAACTCCTCACCCGTCAATACGCGCCGAGGCGCCCTGTCCGTACCATATCGCCTACCCCCAGCGGCTTCGTCCTCAACAACGGGATGAACTGGGTACCCATGGTGATAGAACACGAAGGACGACGCATCCCCGCCAGGTACGTGCGGGTCAGGATGCTCGATAACCCCGAGGTCTTCGGGACGATGGGGCGAGCGTCGCCCATCTACCGGGGAGACATCCACGCCGAGCCGTGCCGGGACATGGGACCCGCAGCTGAGTACTCCCGTGAAGATCTCCAGTACCTATGCGCTGACTTCCGGGGACGGCGCCAGGTAGACGAAGCTCTCGCTCGGCTGGGAGACATCTCCCTCGCGGCTGAAGTGAGACGCTACCGCGCGTCCCAGGAAGTCATCAAGGAGTTGGAAGCGGCCATCAAGAAGCTCGAAGACGACATCTTCGTGCACGTGGACCGCGCACGACACTCGGCAAAACGGTTGGGGAGAGCCCATGCGATCGTACGGATACGAGATGAGCACGAGACGGACGTCGGACTAACCACAGTGCCGAATTGGGTAGTAGAGCGAGGGCGCTCACCCTTGTGAAGGGGGTGATGTAACGTCCCAGGTCACGGTATGTATCTGACCTAACCCATAAGTCACGGGACGATTAGGAACGAGGGGATCAAGCGCGGTAAGGGGGATGACGAGTCGCTTCCTAATACTTACCAAGGAAATGTGGATGATTACTGATGAGCTGACCGAGAATTACTGTACCATGACTGATACGCTTACTGTACGATTACTGAGCATACGTGGACGATTACACAGCAGAGTAGTAGTAGTGGCGGTCTCGCTGATGAAGGCGGGCCGTAATGTAGTACTTAAGGAAGCTATCGACTGGTGTAGTTGATAGCTTGGATTTCTTGTAACACTCTCACCTTGTTATCCAAGTCGTGATTTCTCTCTCTTTCTCTTCGTCCTTTAGGACCGCGTTCACACAAGTAAAGACTCCGCCTTCGAGCGTTGAGACGTAGCTCAGCCTTCGTGCTTGAGCCCGACTACTGCTAAGTCACCGCGTTCTCACTACGTTGCCTAAGTCAGGCTCACGTGCAACTCGCACCTAACACAAGAAGATCAATTTGCTAAAGAAGAAAACATAGAGGAGCATCTGGCCCAGGTAGCGGCCATGTACCACAGCCCTTGTCCCCAAGTCATGATTCCTCACCCTCACTCCTGCCCTATCAATGAGGATTTTTGAAGTGTCCCTCTGCTGCACTAGACATTAGACTCTGAGCCTGTACCCGGTGATACTATATGAAATAGATGATCACCATCTATTACACTCAGAGTAACTCTAGTTGGAAAAACAACTGGACAAGAAATCAGTGCATGCGCCCTGCTTGATAGTGGTGCAGAAGGGATAATCATAGATCAAGACTTTGCCACCAAAAATAACCTCACCCTGCAAACACTAGTCAACCCACTACCAGTAAAGAATGTGGATGGAACACTCAATAAGAGGGGATCAGTCAAGTATACTACAATCCAGAAGATTCGGGTTAACACCATGGAAAATGAATACCATGAAGAAACATCAGAACTTTATGTTACCACACTAGGGGACCATGACATTATCCTAGGAACGGATTGGCTCCATGTGCACAACCCTGAAGTAGACTGGGCATTGCCACAGATCGCCTTCACGAGATGCCCCAAACATTGTACCTTGTCCAAGTACCCCCTAGTGATCACATCCCGAAAACCACAGACACGTGCTACCACCATCAATGCCTTACATCCAGTAGAAGATGAAGCCCCAACAACCGAAGATGCCTTTGCCCAGGAAGCCATGGAAAGCTTCTTGTACAACCACAGTTTTAGCAAGTATGACGACCTTGCTATCCGGTCAAAATCTACTGCCAGTACGGCCATTGCAGCAAAGAATACGCCTAAACAATGCTTTGATCACATTCCTGCCCAATATCACAAGTATTCCAAGGTTTTCAGTGAAATCGCCTCACATCAACTTCCAAAACATCAAGCTTGGGACCATGCCATCGAACTCAAACCAGCCACTAAGATGCGCAATTGTGGCATCTATAGACTCACACCCAAAGAATCAGCAGCACTCAAGGAATATATCACGGAACACTTGCGAAGGGGATACATTCGCCCCTCCAAGTCCCCTATGGCTAGTCCCTTCTTCTTCGTAGACAAGAAGGATGGTAAATTGCGCCCAGTCCAAGACTATCGTGCCCTCAATGACATTACATTCAAGAATGCTGCCCCCTTACCACTGATCCCTGAGTTAATCGACAAACTACACGGTGCCAGGTACTTCACCAAGTTGGATATTCGTTGGGGATACAACAATATCCATATCAGGGAAGGAGACGAACATAAAGCTGCCTTCAAAACACACCTAGGCCTATTTGAACCCACTGTCATGACCTTTGGCCTCTGCAATGCCCCTGCCACATTCCAAACATTTATGAACAGCATCTTCGAGGACATGATTGATGAAGGACATGTTGTTGTCTATCTGGATGACATCCTCATTTTTTCGGAAGACCCAGCCCTGTTAAACAACTTAACCCATGAGGTCCTTTCACGTCTCGAAGCACACGACTTGTACCTCAAACCTGAGAAATGTGTATTTGCTCAGATGTCTATTGAATACCTTGGGATTGTTATCTCAAATGGTCAACTGAAGATGGACCCTGCTAAAGTCGCAGGAATTACGGATTGGCCCACTCCACATACTGTCAAACATGTCCAAGCCTTCCTCGGGTTTTGTAATTTCTACCGGCGATTCATCAAAGACTTTTCTACCATCGCCAGACCTTTGTTTGACCTCACCAAGAAGGAAATCCCATTCCTCTGGGGCACATCACAGGAAGCGGCTTTCCGCACCCTTATTCAGGCCTTTGTCACAGCCCCTGTCCTTGCTCTTCCTGACCATAGTAAACCCTTCCGACTCATCACCGATGCCAGTGACTTCACCACGGGAGCCATTCTTGAACAACCTGATGCGTTGAACAGATGGCACCCTGTTGCTTATCATTCCAAGTCCTTACAACCGGCAGAGCGAAATTATGAAATCCATGATAAGGAACTTCTTGCCATTATCCGAGCTTTGGACATTTTTCGTCATTACCTCGAAGGTTGTGATGATAACCTTGAAATATGGTCCGACCATGGCAATTTGGTTTATTTTACCACGAAGCAGAAGCTCACACGTCGTCAAGCGCGTTGGGCTTTATTCCTTTCACGTTTCAAATTTACCATCATTCACAAGCCCAGTGTGCAAAACAAGTCGGATGCACTGTCCAGGCGTCCAGACCTTAAAGAGGGGATAGCAACTGAAGATGAATTGCATACCCTATTAGACACCAAGTTTTTCACAATCCACGCAACCCGTCCTACAGCAGTCACAGTTTTAGGAGATACAACCCTACATCAAAGAATCAAGTCAAGCCAGGAATATGACAAAGACGTCAGCATCGCCATAGAAACTATCTTAAAGAATGGTCCAATGTCCATTGTTAAGGGCCTAGGAGAATGGAACCTAGAAGACGGAATCATTCTGTTCAGAGGACAAGTCTATGTCCCAAAGGATGATGCACTTCAAAGAGACATTGTCAAGAGATATCATGACCATGTAGCCACAGGACATCAGGAAGATGGAAGACCTATGAATTGGTATCAAGAGAATTCTGGTGGCCAGGGATATCCACTTTTGTCAAGAGTTATGTGGGCGGATGCGCCACATGTCAGGCAACTAAGATTAAGCCAAGGACTCAAGTGCCTCTGTTACCAAATCAGATACCCACAGACGTATGGGGAGTCATCACCATGGATTTCATTACAGACCTTCCCACCTCCCAAGGATATGACTCCTTGTTCGTGGTCGTAGATCGTCTCAGCAAAGCCACCATTGTCACCCCTTGCAACAAAACCATTACTGCCAAAGAAACATCCAAGTTGTATATGAAGAATGTCTGGAGATGAACCGGACTACCATGCCAAGTTATCTCTGACAGGGGACCCCAATTCGCCTCTAAAGTCATGCAAGAAGTCTGAGAACAATTGGGAGTCAAGTCCACCATGTCCACAGCCTTCCACCCTCAAACAGATGGCGAAACAGAAAGAGTCAACCAGGAATTGGAACAGTATCTCCACGTTTTTTGTAACTTCCAGCAGGACAATTGGGTAGAACTAATACCCTTCATGGAATTCGCCCACAATGCTTGTCAACACAGTGCTACAGGAAGGTCCCCCTTTGAAGTCTGGTATGGATTCAAACCAGAGTTCATTCCCACAGTAAACTTTGCCACCAAGATTCCCACAGTAGAGGAATGCCTCCGCACCCTAGATCAAGTACGATCTGAAGTCACAGCAGCACTGAAGGTAGCTGCAGAGGTCATGAAAAGGTCTAGAGTGCCCATTGCTTCGCATGTATTCAAACCAGGAGATCTAGTCTGGTTAGAAGGAACCAATGTTCACACTACACACCCTAAGGCCAAATTAGCCCCCAGACGTCATGGTCCATTCGAAGTACTATCTACATGGGGAGTTAATTGCAAACTCCAATTACCCAGGTCATGGCGAATCCACCCAATCTTCCACAGTTCCCTGATATCACCATACAAAGAAACCCCTGCACACGGACCTAACTTCACCAGACCCCCTCCAGATATAGTTCAAGGAGAAGAAGAACATTATGAAGTGGAAGCAGTACTCCAGTCCAAAGTATCACCCAACAAAAAGGGGATCTTGTACCTCCTCAAGTCGAAAGGCTACCCTAACTCCGAAAACTCCTGGCTCCCTGCATCACAAATGAAGCATGCGTCACACCTCGTCCAACAGTTTCACACCAGAAATACTTCTGCACCTCAACCTAGTAACCTCAGAGTGCTGACGGCGCAGCACGGTCCTAAAGAGGGGATACTGTCATGAACCTATACCACGGTCCATGACAAACCCATGAACCTTAAGAGTGTGCAAGGGAGCGTGCACACAGAACCTGGGAAGCAGAGTATTGGTCTAGTAGAACTAGCCAAGACGATGTGCGTGAAAGGATTAGATAATCCTTTCCTTCCTATTCAAGAGAGACCCGGTCCGAAACCGGGACTTACCCAGCAAAGGATGACCAAGTAAGTCACTAGATAAGTGGAGCTTATCAAGAGACTTGCTATTGGACAGTATATTTGGAACCCTTCTGGCATGTTCCACAAACCCCTGATAAGCGGAGCTTAACAGGGATTAATGCCATTGGGTAATATACTTAGAAACCTTCCAGAACATTCCATGCTATCTTTAGAGTCCTTCTAGAGGATTCCATGGGCCCACCTGTGGATCGGAGTTGGGCCTCCCCTAAAGTATGCACAGACCATGTATTTGGGTATATAAGCTAGAGCAATACAATGGACAGTCCCTCAGACTGTCCACTTGCGATATCCCCACTTGTACCTTCCTGTCTACTGAGCAGCTTCCCACCATTGGGTTGTTCCTCATCCTTGTTCTATTACTTGTGGTCCATTGTCTTCTCTCTCTGTTCTATTCCCTCATTGGTTCGACATCAGCCACCCTGTTCCTTGTGATCCTAGGCCTCACTGTTGCGTTTAAACAGTGAGCACTCATCACAGTATGACCCTAGAACCGAAATCATACTTCTGGCATTCTTAATAAGCTTGAAGTGAGACTTTAAAGAAGTCAGAGGGGGCGGCCATTTCTGGAGAGGAATGAGCATCACAAATGCAGAAGGGAGGTGAGGGAACGGATGGCCCCACCTAGACAACCGGACACACATAGTTTCAAATAAACTCGTGGGGGCGCCGCACTGATAGAGGGAGACCACATCTTGAGGGAGCTAAGATGAAGGAAGGTGGGGGAACGATCACTCCCACTGAAGCAACCAGACATGTGTAGTGTCGAGGAAGCTCGTGTGTGGCCCCGTACGGATAGTGTGAAAGACTAGGTCTTGAGGGAAAAGAGCTTCACATGCCAAAGGGAGGAGTGGATAGTCCTGCTGAGGCAATTGGATGGAACTGAAGACGACGGTGACGGCGGAAAGTGTGGAAAGTGTACGACTTGTCACATGTCACATGTCATCACGTCACCATGGCTCACTGCATCAGCTGACTACTGATCAGCTGATCAGTTCTATAGACGTCTTCAACTTTTGCCAGCAGCTGGCATCCTTGTCTCAATCCATTCAATTGCTTTCTAGCACACGTTCTATCTATAGCAACTGCGACACAGTGTCTAGTTGTTTATGGTGGTTCTGCCGCTGCTCTCTCACTTCCTGTCTAGAGAATCGCTTCAGAGTCAATGCACTGGTACCGCAGCTCACTGGTACATCTGAACTTCTCACACAATTTTTCTTGCTTTCATTTCCTCCCCACACACATTCTATCTATGGCAGCTATGACACGAGGTCTAGTTGTTTTGAGTAGGAGATTTGCCGCTGCTCTCTCGCTTCCCATCTTGATTACCCCCCAGATCCCCTACTTCAGACTCAAGGCGCCAACGACTCAAGCCCATCCTGTCCCCCCCTCCCCTCACATTCCAATCTCATTAAATGATTTAACCCTAAACATAAGTGAGCATGCACACCCTCCTTCTCATAGATTTACGTACCCGGTCAAGAGGCAAGACATGAATACAGGGAAGCGCAATCTGAGGGCTTCGAAGCGGGGTATATGCGACGTGGCAAAGAATTTCTTTCGCAGTCACGAGCTCTGGGTTCTTCTCAATTGTGTCATAGTAAAGTCACCCTGCAATGGGAAATTTGCGATAGGGGTCATGGATACCATCTGTTTCTGTGAGTTCTCTGAATTTCTGCACAACAAAGTATGTCTCGGTGTGGCCCTTCAAATTTGGTGTAGGACCATCATGGGTATATGAGAAGATCGAAGCAATGCAACCAGCATGCCAGTCATCAGATACTCCAACCGCGACATAGCTATCCCATTTGTTGCAATGAAATGGGCTGAACATGACTCCCCATCGACCAAATTTATCGTGTTTGACACCTAATTGAATGCCATTTTTCCGGTATTGCGCTGACCTTACTTGTTCACCAGAGGCACCAATTTCTTGTACGACCTTCGTTTCTTCATATGCTAAGAGGAGCCTGCTGATATGTCGGTCGAGCTTTTCCACAGTCTTAAAGTGGTCTTCGTCCTCGGCTTTGGGGGAGCCTCCTAAAGCATGCATGTCACTCATCAGAGTTCCCATTCCAACAGTCTGCCCGAAGTGCCAAGTGAATACTGCTAGGAGTGACTGTAAGTTTGAACTAAGGCCAAATGTATTGACAATCGCTCTTAGCCTCTGGTTCATGCAGAACCGTTCGAACAAAGTGACTTCTAGCTGGCCTGGATGAGAATGACTTCAGATGTGCTACCACGAGTAACTACATTGAACATACCAAAATTTCCATTTGTGTGAATATTTTGAAGCACGTGATTGTACCTCTCAAATACCCAACAACGCCAGGCATGAGTTGGTCCAAAACGGCATAGGAGCTCCCTCATATCGAGTACAATATGGTGAGACGGCACTAGCTGGTATGTAGGGAAGAGCTCATCGAGACCATGGAGATAGGTGACCATGTTATCTTTGAACTCCATTGCGCTGGTGGTAGAGATGGATCTCATGGTTGCGATTTTGGCCGCACACACAAGATTGCAAAAGTTGGTGAAAAGCCTATGTTTGTGGCTGTCAGGAGGCAGGTGTCCCCAAAGATGGCCAAGAGTAATGATCAAATGGACTGCACAGAATGTACGCCACCCATCAGCAGAAACTTTCCTATGTTGACCGTCCCCAATCTGTGTGGGTGCAGGGCAACACCATGCAGGAAGTATTGTGTTCTTCATGTCACTCCAGACTTCCGAGAGCGTCTCGCGGCCAAGGACTCTGGTCTTTTTACTTTGTGAATAGGCTTGTTTGGCCTGTGCAAAGCGGTGTGGATCACAGTTTGTCAACTCCCCCTTAGCGTCTATGATCCCTGCTTTTTTCCTCTTTACTTAGAGTCAGTGCCACGACGAAGCTGAAAGAATGTGGGTAAATGCATACCGCATCTTCGAGTCTTTTAAGTAACTTTGCTTTGCTTAGGCGGCTGTCCCCTGATGGGTTTTCGTCCACATGAACATATAATTTGAAGAGCAACTTTTGTGGAAGGTTGCGTAACTCCTCCACATCATCTGCTGTTTCATAGAGTGCCAAAGGGATGTGAAAGTCCATTACAGTAACATTCCCACCCTTGGATGACATCAGGGCATGGATATCAAGGACTTCCCTAGGCCCAGGAGGGCTGAGAAGTCTGTCATCTTCGTCGAACCAACCCATATTGAGACACTGTCAAAAGTATGAATAGATTATCAGATAAGTGTTATGTTTCCTCACATAGTCCGACAATAATTTGACGAAGACAGATTTTGTCATTCCTTTTACATCTATTCCCAGGCTAGTAGTCAGCACCTTGAGCACTTGAGCATTGAATTTATAGAGATTCTCTATTGGTTCACGTCGTAAGGCAATGAATGTTGAAACATAATAAGTACATACATATCTTATCTATAGCAGTTACGACATTACAGTAGTATCGTACATATGATCACCATATTAGGGTACTCTGTTACGCACAAAGTGGGCGCAACTCCAATATGGAGAGCACAAGTCTTATCAGTATCACACGTGGTGATATTGAAGACTTCTGGGGTGTTTCACATCAGGCGTCACTGAAAACACGATATTGTGGACACCTTTACTCATCACTTTTACGCAAACGGACGTGGCGGATCATAGGGACTGGTTTTCCTATAAATGAGGGGAGTAGAGCCCCTCTAAGTATACAAGTCGTTCACTCTACGCACACTTGAGCACTCCTCTCTACAAACCTCTATTAGTCTCTAAATCTTCACAAGGTGAGACTCCATGACACTGTTTGCTGCGCTGGTTGCTGCGCAACAGGTTATGGGCCCTGCTACATGGGTACCATTGCGTTCATTGTGAACGACGATGATTGTCGAGCTGTTTAACTACAGTAGCTGTTGTCGACAACACCATCGAGGTTACCTTTGGCAACCTGGCATTGTGTCCCTTGAAGGGCGCAATAAGACCCCATCGTGAGGTACCGACCAGTTCTCGGAGGAGAATGTCACGGACCCCTGGGGCAGCTTCTACCTTGCTAGTATGAGGAGATAGCTAATGCCAAGGCTCTCTCTCTTTTTACTCATACCAGTATTGTGAATAGCATGCTGATGTCTCATCAGCCTTCACAGATACTATGACATCCCAACTTAGCACCTTTGTCACTGTCTTCAACGGTGAAGACTATGGCAGCTGGGCATGTGTGATGAAAGCCTACCTTATGGCGCAAGGCCTTTGGGGCTTTATCGATGGTTCTCACCCCATTCCTTCGCTTCCTACCAAACCTGAGGAGCCGAAAGCACTAGCTGCTACCCCTTCACAGAATGAGCAGGATGCTTACAATGCTCAGATGGCTTTGTACAAAACAGACGCTGAGCAGTATACTGAAGACGTGGATGAGTACAAGCATACCCTGCAAGCATGGCAGGACAAGAATGCGATGATGGTTGGATGTATTACCCTCCATCTCTCCGCTGCGATACAGCAGAATTTTGCGATAAATGACCATGCGGATGACCTTTGGCGAAACCTCGCTGATGCCTACTCACTTCCCTCCATCCCTAGTATTTATAAGGACTTTAAGGAGGTGATTGGTGTTCGGTTTAATTTGAATCAGCATCCTGGCGCTGTCTTTGACAAGATGGCTGCTGCCATTGGACGTCTTGCTGAAGTCAAATTTGGCTTTGGTATATCCTCGCGAAATATGGAGCTTGATCCCCTCTTACAAGCTATGATCCTCATGGCTAACTTTCCGTCAAAATGGGAACACCTCATTCCCATTATCCTCTCATCTACCCGGCTTGATCAACTTTCATTGATCGATGTCCGGACAATTGCAATTAACCATTATGAGACGGAAGTTAACCGAGGACGAGCCAAGAGTGGGCAATCAGCCCAGAAGATCTCTGCCATGAAGCGCAAGCGCGACAACCCTCGCTTTTCTAAGCAGGGTGGTCAGCCACAGCCTTCATCGTCTACCACACTTTCTAACCAGCAGCAGTCTAACAACCAGCGCGGTACGAGAGGTGCAGGACGTGGCAAGTTCGTCAAGGGCAAGGGTCGTGGTCAACCTCAAGGCCACTCCCATATCGCATCCGTCGCTGCACTCCCATCTCCCACTTCATCCACTATCGCCCATGTTGGGCATTCATCTATTACCACCCACACTGTCTCCAAGTCCCCTCCTACTACTAGGACTCCAGGCATCTATCCCTCCGTAAACAACACACTTACGCTCGCTGAGCGTTTGGAAGTCCCAGCGACTATCCAAACGACAAAGACGCTTGAGCAGCGCTTCTCTGATTTCGATCAAGAAGTCCGCACACGTTCCAATTGGAACCACGACGAGGAGTATGACTCCGAAGTCGATATCAACATGTCGCAGCCGGGTCCTTCTAATCATATGGAGGACTTTGAGCGCACAACTACCTACGGTGAGTCAGAATTGGCCTCCGTCTTCGATGATATGTCATTGGACTCACGAGACTCTGATAAAGAGAATCGTGCTCCAACTCCCAAGACAGGGGAGTATGAACTACATGAAGTAGGGTATGTCGATCATCCTTCTCTTCCTCCTCTGGAAGTTGCTGTTGCGTCTGGCAAAACCTACCATCTTTACACTAAAGATGAGTATGGAAACTGCTCGCATACACAAACTCTCAGAGCTTGCAGTTCTGCTGAGCTGATGGATATTGTCTACAGACAACATCAGGACTTTGTGCAGAGACAAGGAGAAGCTATGATGCATGGAGAGGTGCTGGAACCGACAACTCCAGAGATGCGGAACGCAGACCTAATTTATGGGTCTCATGCACCAATGCCTGAGCCTGATCTTTCAGCTTGGGACCCGATGATGAACAGCGAGGACACTGTTTCCCTTGATTGGGGAACAGATGAAGAAAGGTATGCCTTTCTCACACAGCACTTATACAATGCTGACAATCAGACAGCCTTGGACCTCTTACTAAAAAGTATAAGGAGACCAAGTTGTAAAAATAAAAATGTACCGTCTGTAGTGTCTCCATTGTACTGTATTAATATTGGCGCGCTTGATGTTTTAAAATGCGAGCATGATCAATATTTAACACAGTGTGCTAAGTGTCGAGAAAAAATAAGTTCCATGTGGTTATTAGACTCAGGAGCTTTGGCGCACTTCACTAATAAAATTAGTGACTTCATTGAGTACGAGCCAGCAGAAGAATCTGACCAGATACCAGTTAGAACTGTGTCTAACACTATTTATGTAGAAGGATCTGGAACAGTGCTTCTTAAGCACTATATAAATGACGCTTTAGTAACTACTAGAGTTCATCCAGTTCTCTACATACCTAAAATGACAACGCGGTTGCTTTCTATGGGAGCATTCTTACAACAAGGTATGCGTGTAATGGGCAACACGCAACATATTACCTTATACCATAAAGTACAATCATTTGTCCAATGTAAACCCATTTTAAATGGACATCCATTATATTGGCTAGATGCGCAATCTATTGAAGTAGAAGCACAGTCGGCAGAAATGCCACTGATCTACAAAGTAGATTACGATCTTATGCATCGTCGCCTCGGACACCCATCCAAAGAGGTTCTAAGACATGCTAAGGATTATACAAAGGGTTTTCCCAATGGAATTACAATTCCTACAACTGATGGTATTTGTCCAGGATGTGCGCAAGGCAAAATGCCTGCAGCATCTCATCCACCATCTGATACAAGGGCTAAAGCTCATTTTAGTCGTGTTCATTCCGATCTAAAAAGCTTCCCTATACCGTCATACCATAAATATAAGTATTTTATTGTCTTTCTAGACGATTATACTTCATATGCATGGGTATCACTCTTGCGCGACAAAGCTTCGGCTATTGGCGCGCTTAAACAATGGTTAGCGTTAATTAAAAATCAATTTAACACTACCATAAAAGAGTGGATGTCCGATGCCGGCGGTGAATATAAATCAGATGTGTTCCTTAAAACTTTAAAGGATGACGGCATTACAGTGCTACAAAGTGTACCTCACACGCCACAGCAAAACGGGTGTGCTGAACACTTTATGCGCACTATAATGGACAAAGCACAGTCAAGGCGACTTGATGCTTGTATACCACAGTCTTGGTGGGAATTTGCAGTATTACATGCTGTACATTGTTATAATAGAACACCTATGAGTCACCTTAAGTGGCAAACACCATATTTTCTATTAAATAATGAAATTCCAGACATTTCACATCTCAGAGTGTTTGGATGCGGTGCTTATGTGCACATCCCAGAAGCTCGGCGTATAAATAAATTATCCCCCAAAAGTGAGCTTATGATCTACTTAGGTAGACCTTCTGGAATGAAAGGCGATGCCTTTATGCGTCATTATAACACCGTATTCTATTCAGATAAAGCTCTGTTTGATGAAATGTTATTCCCCAATTGTACTACTGGACCAAAAGACGGTAGAACAAGAGGAACAACCCAGTTGAATAAACCACCATCTAATCAACCACCCATTGATGTGTCTGAAGACACCACTCCTGGTGATCTTGACTCACCACTTCCCGAGCTTCTTAAAGGGAGACGCGCTTGACAACCCGACGGGGTTGATCAGGTTCCAGATGAACCTGAGGCTGCTGTTCAGCCTGATTAGCTGCAAGCTCCACCTCCCGTACCAGATCCTGTACCTCCTCCATTTGAACCGAGGAGATCTGGACGTTTGAGGAAAACAACTACTCTTCCTGAAAATGTCTATGGAGATAAACCTCCTAGCAAAATGCTAGCAGACATTGAGCGAAGTCGTACTTGGCGAAAACTGGTAACAAACCAGCCGGGTAGCTCTCGGCAGCGTTTACGCCAAGATCAGCCAATTCCAGGAGGAATTCCTGAGCAAATCGAGCCTGATCCTCCAAGTACAAAGAGTGACTCTTTGCACGACTCAGAGGATGGAGTAGATCAGCAGTTGCTGACCCGCCTTGCTCAGGAAGGGGGAGTCAAATTCCTGGATCTATTGCTTGCCAAAGCAATTTCACCGCTAGATCTGGAATCACCCGATACCTCCAATATACGTGAATGGACCTTTAGGGACATTCTAAAAATGCCAAGTGATATACAGGAGGAGTGGCGTAAAGCGTGTCGTGAAGAGTTAGAGTCTCTTCACAAATGCAAAGTCTTTGAACTCGTTGACCCGCCGAAAGGCAGAAAGGTCATCAGAAATCGATGGGTATTTGACTTAAAGTCAGATGGCCGGAAGAAAGCCAGGCTTGTAGCCAAAGGCTTTTCTCAGGTTGAAGGCATTGATTATGACGAAATATTCTCACCCGTGGTACAGTTTGAGACTGTTCGGATGATGTTAGCGCTTGCAGCGTTAAAAGATTGGCACATCTCCGGATTAGATGTCAAAACAGCCTTCCTATATGGTGAACTCGATGAGGAACTATATATGGAACAACCTGAAGGGTTTAAAAACCCCTGCCAGAAAAATAAAGTGATGCGTTTAAAGCGTGCCATATATGGACTAAAACAAGCTGCTTTAGCATGGTGGAAAGCACTTGATAAATCCATGGCTACGTTAGGATGCACACGCTTGCTATCAGACTCAGGTTTATTTGTGAATGCAGATAAAACCATTGTAGTGATAGTATATGTCGATGATGTTCTATTCCTTGGAAAGAACAAGTCAGACATTAGTTCCCTACAGGAACACTTTATGAAAATCTGGGAATGTCGTGACCTTGGTGATACCCAAGAGTTCTTACGCATGCGCATTATTAAATCCAAGGGTCAAATCCTTGTTGATCAAGTAGATTATCTACATAAAGTGCTGCAGCGTTTTAAACTCACAAATGCGAAAGTGGTCCCCACACTGCTACCTGAAGGGTATCAACCAGTACCCAATAAAGGTTCACCAGACCCATAAATTCGCGCGTCATTCCAACAAGTAATAGGATCACTCCTATATATCATGATTGGAACTCGACCAGACATTGCCTATGCAGTGACTAAACTCACGCAGTATGCTGCAAACCCCACACAAGACCATTTGAATAGGGCATTATATATTTGTCGCTATCTCATTGGTACTTCTAGTTACGCTTTAGTCTATGATAGCAAAAGCGATGGGGGTTTACTAGCATATGCGGACTCTGATTGGGCTTCTGACCCAACAACAAGAAAGTCTACTACGGGCTACTTAGTTAAATTAGCTAATGGAGTATTCTGTTGGAATTCTAGAGCGCAGAAATCTATTGCACTGTCTTCCACAGAAGCAGAATACATGTCTATCTCAGATATGAGTAGACAGTTGGTCTGGATTCGATCTCTCTTTGAAGAGATTGGAATATCTTTAGAACCAATTCCATTATGCGGAGATAATCAAGGCTCCATATTCCTTGCTTCTAATCCTGTACAGGAAAAGCGAATAAAACATATAGACCTACGCTACCACTACATTCGCAAGGTCATTCGCTTAAAGAAGATTGAACTATTGTTCATTGAAGGAGCCGAGAACCCTGCCGATTTATTTACTAAGAATCTGGGACGCATAAAGTTTCTTAAATTTAGGGAACAACTAGGACTTGAGTTTTACTCATCCTAGATAGAGAACGAAATCGTCACATAGATCTCGGAAGACCCTGACCTTCAGATGGCATACCTATGCATCCGAGTCAGACCCGATAATTTTAGAAGATGTGTCGAGTAATGCCTTTGCATGGCACACTCACAAAGAAGTGGAAAAGATCGAGCTTTACCAAAAGTTCAACCTTAGTCCCAATCTTCTTCACGCGACTCTTTCTCTCTCAACACCGATGACATGATGAAGGAATACGACCTACAAATAATACACGAATGATTCTTTGATTGCTGTCATCAATAATCTCTACTGTACTATATTACTTTGCTTAGTACATACATGGTATACTTAGCAAGGGGGAGTGTTGAAACGTAATAAGTACATACGTATCTCATCTAAAGCAGTTACGACATTACAGTAGTATCGTACATATGATCACCATATTAGGGTACTCTGTTACGCACAAAGTGGGCGCAACTCCAATATGGAGAGCACAAGTCTTATCAGTATCACACGTAGTGATATTGAAGACTTCCGGGGTGTTTCACATCAGGCGTCACTGAAAACGCGATATTGTGGATACCTTTACTCGTCACTTTTACGCAAACGGACGTGGCGGATCATAGGGACTGGTTTTCCTATAAATGAGGGGAGTAGAGCCCCTCTAAGTATACAAGTCGTTCACTCTACGCACACTTGAGCACTCCTCTCTACAAACCTCTATTAGTCTCTAAACCTTCACAAGGTGAGACTCCATGACACTGTTTGCTGCGCTGGTTGCTGCGTAACAATGAATGCCATCTGCACGTCCACAGATGTTAACATAGTGTGGCGTACTGGGTCGGCAATGCTACCATCCCCATCATTGATCTTAGCGTCCATGCCCCAGATGTCATCGCAGTGGCGCTTGAAAAGTATAAGGAAGAAAGTATGCATCGAATCAATTGTAGTATGATGAGTTGGACTCCAATATGGCAATTGCAACAACTCAGAGTCCTGAATCCCATGTGTAGTAAGTTCATCGCGTTCTTCCTCCGACTTTGCCTGAGACCATGCGATGGTGCGAGCCCTGTGGTCCTCATCATTTTTGAGACCCCATGTCGTACGGTCGAAATTTTTGATTTGGGATAATGGTAAGTCGCAGTATGGGCAGAAGTGAGTAGATGTGGCTGATGTACAACCAGTGGCTTGACGGGATGCGGGGGTATCACAGACGATGGGCACCAGTGCGCTTTGAGCATATCGGCCACTCTCGTAATTACGCGTCTGAGAGTACCAAACACCATATTTATATGAGTCAAGTAAGTCATCAACGAGGGGTGATAGCAGGTGATTGATCTCTTCCTTTCTTGGTTCGTGGGGCCCAGGTATAATTCCAACTAGAAACATGTTTTCGATCTTGTATCGATCTTCTGGAGGTAAGTTTAAGCATATTATGTACATCGCAACAACGGAAGCCTTCTTCCCCGCTTGCTTTAGCTGGAATGGGTTGAACCCATCCATGCAAAAGCTGAAGATGTAATGGTCCTCGGATCCGTCACGACGAATAAAGGTCCTGCCATCCGCGTCCAACAGTGCATGCAACTCGGGCCCATCCCAGATATTGCGCATAACCCCATCTCTGCTTGGGGTAACATCGCGGTCAAGTAGATCTTCCATCCCGGGATGGCACAGCATCTCTCCAAGCCATTCCTTGAAGTCATGGTATACGAAGTGTCATATGGGGATGGTGTGTTCTGTGCCTATAATATTCCGCGACTTGTGAAGCCGGTGGCCACATTCTGTGCTTGAAGGTGTCTTTTTATGGGTGCATGCGACAGGATAGGAGTTGTCAGACGTCTGCATGTAACAGGTGAAACATTTGGGACAACACACGTAGGAGCGTGCATTGGGAGTTAATCGCAGTACCTTGATGACACGACACGAATCAATGCCAATGGAATGCAGTAGGTGATGCAACTGTTCTGTCAGTGGGCCTCCTTGAGACAGGCATAGTTCGGCCACCAGAGACAATCCTTCCAGGAGGAAACCACATGTGCTTTCTGAAATGCCTGAGATAATGAGCATCACAGCCACTATCATGTATATGGCTATGATGATGGGATTCATGTCATGCATCCATGTAAAGTATTGAGCTATAATGTTCGTCAGGTGAGTCTAAAAGCCTTTCAGACAATCGCTTACATGTGTCGATTTCTCTAAAGGGACCCAATCACGGAGCAGGAAAAGTGGAGGAAGCTGACACCACTTGACTCTTCCAAGCCTGCACCTTCAGTCCCCATAGATGGTGTAGTTCATCCTCAATGCTGGAACACATATTCTGCTTTGCTATATCACATTGCCGGTAATCTCCTGCCTTGATCTTTTCAATTCTGTCCAGTAGCTTGAACATCCTCTCCTCATACTCAATAAACCCCATGTTAGAAAGCACGTCTACCCTAAGTGGTAGATGAGATGGGGGCTCGAGTGCGGGAGCATCTTCAAATATAAGTTCACTACTTGATATATCAATACGCTGCCATGACTGGAAGTCGAAACAGCAGCTTTCTATTGCTTGCATGATGTGATCTTCTTGTGGAAAGCTGTGTTGACTTGTGGGAGTCTCCACAGAGGGATTGCCTTCAATGGGACCTTGTGCGAGGTATTGCTTAGTCGCAGCAGAGTCGAATGCATGTCCATCTGCAGAGGGTCAAACTAGCTCCCCTGGCAGTTTCTCTGGCTGTGCCGATAGGGGTGAATGAGCAAGCAAAGCGTCTGGAGTGCAAGACGGTTGATGAGAGTCTTGAGCCATTGGTTCAGCGTCTGCCATTAATGAAGTGCGACCTGAGCTTGATGAGGATATCAAGGGTGCATGCAAGGGTCTGTGTGAGAATGTAGGCGCAGAGGAGGGAGGTGAGTCAGACGACATCATCTGCCGCAGTGGGGGAGGTTCAGGCAGACTGGAGAGCCTAAAGCTAGTTTCGTCTTGTTGATGCGATCGGAACTCCATATCACTAAGGTATCTGCCCTTGAGAGACTGTCCAGTTACTCAAGAAGTGCGAACTTCATCTGCGGAGCCGTGGCTTCTGCAGAGACACAGCTTGACTTTGGGTGGCATACCGAGGCACTTCGAGCGAAGCTGTCTGAACAAGATCCAATTGAATACCTAAAACCAATGATGGTAAGAAAACGTTTTGAAAGCTAGTTGATTTGAGTGAATGCATCAGGCAAATAGCTACTTAGGTCGCACAGCTCTGAAAGTGTCTGAAGAGAAAGCAGCGATCTTGCAGATAATTATCAGATATTCATGTAAGCCAATCATTCCAGGAATCATTTAAGAGGTGAAACAAGGGTAGAATCGTACGTGGGAGAATTTTTTACAACTCAGTACTCAGTATTGGTGTAGATCGACAGATTAGCAACGAGGCTTGAAGCTTGAAAGCTTGAAAAGGCGCATCTTGGTGATCTCGGTACCTTGATGGTACGATTCCAATTCGAACTGTAGTCATTTCAATTTCAGTTAATTGACTCAAAGCCAGATGCCTCTGAGACGCTATGTGTATATTCAGTCCCCTTGGCCACATTTCCAGGCCCACAGTAACTAACACTATGATCATACCAGAAGGTAATATTATGGCAAAACCATGACTTGAGAAAACAAGTAAAAGCGTGTATGGCTTATTCACTATCATCAGAAAGTACCTCGTCCATAAACTCTTTCACCAAGTTGGCCATATCTCGAAGTTCACTCAGGTGGAATAAGATCTGTTGGTTTCTGGCCCGCAAATCGTGGACCTGGGCATGTAGTTCTTCATTCTCGATCTTAGTGGAATGAAGGTCAGCTTTTATTTTGGCAAGTTCATCTGATGCATCGGCAGCTTCCATGATCTCCATCAGTTCGGGTAAGGTTGACTAGAATGGATTAATCCGTCAAGCCCATTACAATAATAAACAATATATCTCACCTCATTGCTTGCTCCAGTCTGCACGTGTAGGTTTGGTCACTTCTCATGACAAGTAGCAGCCTCAGCTGGATATTCGGTAAGCGTCCTCTTCTAGAGGGATAGGTCAGCAGAGAAATATCATCACATAAAAGTTATTGAGACATACCCTCTCACAGACATGAAAAGGCCAGGAGGACGAGTCACCAATCACAAGAGTCTGAGCGGAAGGAATGTGCATATTCCCTGAAGTCACATGGGGTGGGGAGTCACTTGTTTCATCCATTATAAGCTTGACGAATAATAATTAGACTCATTGAAAGATTGGGTCTCAGTATCGCAGGCTCACCAGGTTCCGTGACAGTCTTAAAGGAACTATTTTCCTCTCAAAGTGATTCCTGCCTTCATGGTTGTAACAAGTCTGAAGCAATTATTAGATATCTATGCTTCACAGCTTGTGAGAAAAGGAAGTACCTCACTGCGTCTGGGAGCAACAGTTCTCGCAGTAGCGACATTGGGGTGAATGTCATCTGTCGCCGCTTGCTGTGGGGTGGTGACAGTAAAGCACGCAGGGAAAGCTGAGAAAATAGGTATGCGCCGATACATGACACTTATGAAGGGGGGGGAGTCGTGTGATACACATCGCGTTGAACAGGAAGTCCAAATGCCACACTCATGTAAGTCCTAAAACATCGCGTTAAATACATAGTGTTAAATAAGTATGGGGTATGCCTTACCTGATTGATTCGAACAACTTTGACCAGTGGCAGCACAGGTGAAACACCCTACTAGGTGGAAAATAGAAGACAGACGGGGGAAAGGGGGTGCTGGGAGAAAGTAAAGACCTAGGTCGTTTCTCAAAGCTAAATACACCTGTCTCCTTTGTTTGTGTGGCGATTGTTCAAATGGACCGTTATTGGAAGGGCACGTGTCGCAACACCGTCTAAGAGCGAGTTATCATTATGCTAAGTTTCGTAATATTCGGAGTATTTTATCTGAGAACAATCACTGGACGGGTCAGGAAAAAGGGAGGCATGATGGACACTTAAATATATAGACACTTGCTCATGAGATCGTCACAGCAAAGTGATTGCGTGTATCATAGCGGAAAAGGTCACAGCTACACTCACCTAAATGCTATCTGATAGCACTACACTGGAACCCGAAGAGCAGAGGGCGTTTTAGCATCAAGTCACTTAAGTGAGGCCTCCAGAGGTGATCGTCATGAAGGAGGGGAAGGAACGGGCGCTTCCCCTGAGGCAACCAGACATGTACAATGTCGAGGAAGCTCGTTCGAGGAGTCGTCCAGATGGTGGGAGAGAACACGTCTGAGGGAACGAACATCACAAGGATGAGAGAGAATGGGGGAACGGACGCTCCCACCAAAGTAACCGGACACATGTAGTGTCGAGGAAACTCCTGTGAGGCGCCGTACGGGTATAGCGCTATATGGGAGAGACTACGCCTTGATGGGAATGAGTGTCACAAGCGACGAGAGGGAAAATGGGGGAGCAGATGATCCTACCGAGGCAATCAGACACGAGTAGTGTCAAGGAAGCTTGTGTGAGGTATCGTACGACAGGAAAGACCACTTTTTGAGGAGAACTAGAATGTATCAGAAAAGTGGGAGGAACTCGGAACTCGGACTTGGAAAGGTCATTGGTCATGCTGACTCTGAAAAGTAATTGAGCTAGACTAGTTTTGATAAGACAATGCTGAGCCCGTGTAAATGGCCATGGGGTGAAATGGCTAATACGTTCGGGGCGCAGTTTCAGATTGCATTGACAAAGCTAAGCAGACGGCAAAGCCATAGTCTAGTTACTAAGTATATAGATTCTACCCAGACTGAAAGACCGCATGACGCAGGTGAGGCAAGTTCATACAAGCTCACATGTACCGATCTTCGCAACCCATCCACGATAAGAAAAATGTGTAAAGACGTATGCTATTGAGCTGAGATCAAGGAATGTCCTCAAGGCAAAACCTGCTACAGTTGTACTGGATTAAAGTGGGCGCAATTGGCTCATGGGCACCAGCAGGTAATTTCCTTGCCGAACTCTAGTTGCTTTCTACAAACCCAGGCAGCCTTGGGACGTCTCTTCTTCGCCACGGCCCACGGGTCAACACCACAGCTTCATGAACTTGGCATTATATGCTTTGCAATTTCACACAGTTTCTTGTTCACGAGAGCCTTCTGCGAGACTCATGTATTCGATCCAGATACACCCAGCTCTATGTCATTACTAATGCTGTCCACCACCTCACTGGAACTGGTCCCCCCATCTTCACTGTTTCCCTCTCTAAACTTCGATCAGGAAAACCCACTCTCATTAATTGAGCTAAATTTAGTCCGTTGCTCTAATAAGGCTTATTTGGGACATTTTGACATAAGTTGTCAATAATTCAAGGCACATTTAGCCTTTGAAAAGGCTAGATTTTTAATTAGTGTAAACTGTTTACATTTCGTACTCTTGTTGAGATTGTATCAGTTAAGATAGTTGACCTTTATAAATAGTGATAAGTTTGTGGAAGTTTTCTCAAGATTAAGACCACCGTAGGTTTGTCGTTGAGTGGTGGTGGTGATAGAGCTAAGCGGTGGTGGTGATGAGGCCGAGAAAAAAAGGTGAGCTGAGAAATTAAGACGGGAAAAACGAAGTGCCAGTGAGTGGGCTGAAAGCACGAAGCACTTCATGATCGAAAATGAGTGTTCTTGTGTCTGAGGCGAGGTCGCGACGGGTGGGTGGGACCCCCGGCGTGAACTCAGAAGCGTCGGACTTGCGAGCATCATCATCAATCCTTTTACAGCGAGTATCTGGGTGCGGGGGCAGGAGAAAGAAAGGGTCAACTGGGAGGAAGCGGCAGAGTCTTGAGCTTTGAAGTGGCAAAGTGCATTCAAGTTTGGGGATGAGGATAGAGTGGCATGCGGTCAGGATATGTCCATGCAACATGTGTTGGTAAGCCATCATTGACGTTGAACCGGGAGGTGAGTATGTGCGTTGTTCCCAAGTTATGAGCGGTGTGAGTTGGGTTAAGAGAGAAAGAAGTAGGGAACATGTACCAATACCAATTACTGTGCCATATTCGGACTTTTATCGTCAGCGGAGACAGTGTGTGGACAGAGAATAAGAGCAAGGAAGAGGAAGAAAGCGGAAGTCATGACCGCATGAAGTCAGAGGACGCTGGCGCTCGGTTTGCTCACTGTGTGCCGATGCGGGCGCTTGTATTTCCCGCGTGCGTCGACTTAGCCACTCACCCACGCACCTCCTCATTCGCCTTCTCATCCATCCTTCTCTTCTTACCATTTGTCTTCCAGGGTCCTAAATAACAATGGTGAGTAATATAGCCATTCGTTTAGATAGCTTATCAACCTTCACAGCTCTTGACCATCTTGCGCGCTGTCATTGTAACCTTTTACTGGGTGATGGTGAAGCTCGTTGTCAGTCCTGTAGAGGGATTGGTGAGTAAGTTTTCTCTCCATCTCCGATGGTATCTTACCTTCGCAGTTGCGGATCAACGGCTGGTGGGCAGAGCTGAGGCTCACCGCCGGTCTCACCTTCTCAACCATCAAATGTGGCAAGGTGTTCAACTGTGCAATCCCTATGCGGATACGATTCCCCCGGGAGGTCCCCGCGCACGTTGTGGTTGCACAAATTATGGATATGGATGCCTCCGAGCGTGTTTGAATGTGGGAAAGGGGATGTAAATAGAAACAGTGGAGGGGAAATGTTAATATAAAATTTGGTTTGGCTCGCCTGGGTGTTTGGAGGAATGGGAGGAGGGCGCAGTAGCTGATGAGCACGCCTTTGTGCAGCATCAGTTTGCAAGACATAGGGAATGTATTCTGTGATAATCGGTATTCAGTAGTCAGTGGTAGTCAGCAGTCAACAACCTATGATCCTTTTTGCAGGATTTCTGTGAATGGAGGAAAGAGCAGGGCCAGGCTAACGCATTGTTGTTGAGTGGCAGTGGTGATGCTGAGCTGTACAGTGGTGATGCTGAGCTGTACAGTGACAAGGCCGAGAAAGAGAGGCGAGCTGCAGGTCGATGACTCAATCTTTGGGTCTAGGTCCTGCGCGGTGCCAGTGGTTCAGAGGATGTGAGACAACTTGCATAATTGTTAAGTGGTGGTGGTGATAGAGCTGAGCAGTGATGGTGATGAGTCCGAGAAAGAGAGGTGAGCCACAGGAGAACTACTGTGAACTTAGCTGTCTGTAGTGACTTGATCTTTGGGCCTAGGTCGGCACTGCACACAGTACCAGTGGTTCAGAGAATGTAAGTCGACATTGAGTGGTGGTGGTGGTGATAGAGTCGGGAAAAAGGTAGAGTCAGAAACCTTGAGCTCGACCGTAGGCCCATTACCCCTACTCGACACCCCGTCGGCACTCCCCTTACCTGACTGCTTGTATGGACCACTCCACCGTCTGCATCAGGATTTGGATCAACCTTCGGCACAAGGCAAACAATGGTGGCCACTTGAGGGTTGCCCATATGGGCAGTCGAGGGACCAGAGTGTGGGGACCCAGCAACAGGCCTCAAAGGGCCTTCCCCAGCTAGGAGGCCCACATAATGGGGGCGCATCTTCGCCAGGAGCATTTGGTCCAGCAATGGTGCTTGGCAGGTATGAGGTACGGCTCACATAAGGCTTCTTCGTGAACCATGGCGAGAAGACGGGGAGGGGGAGGTAGGGGATGGAGAAGGGGGTTGGTGAGTGGGATGCCGAAAGTCAAAACAGTTTCGATGCCCGACTAGCGGCATACTCCGAAACTGTACAGTCAGAAAGAACCCTAATTCGACAAAAGCATAAGCAATGAAAGTAAGTTCTTTTTTACAGTTTTGGAGTATGCCGGTCGGGCATCGAAACTGTTCTGACTTTCGGCCTCACCGTTGCCTCGTCCACTTATCTGCACGGCAGCCCACAGGAGCTTCCTCGACACTACATGTGTCCGGCTACCTTGGTGGGATCAACCATTCCCCTACATTTCTCTCATCTTTGTGATATTCCTCCACTCAAGGTGTGCATGGTCTCTCCCAGGTATCGTACAGCGCCCCACATGAGCTTCTTCGACGCCACCATCTGGTTAATATCGTGGGAGCGTCCGTTTCCACACCTCCGAAGCTCTCGTCTACCTAATTCTTCTTCCTCCTTGAAAACTTGGTGTTTTTTCTATCTGTAGACTCACGAGTTTCCTCGACACTACTACCAGACGCCATCTTCTTGCCTCCTTGGGGCACTCGGATTCATTGATGCTCAGACTCACCTATGCTTGGGCTTACGCCAGTGATATCAGGATGTGTGTTTCACATCAGATGGATTACCCACCAGCACACCAATTCAGCAAGCGTCGATGCATCGACGCTAGTCACTAGACCCTCACTCGAATGCTCGGACACTTGGACACTTGATGTTCATGATCAGACTCTCAGCTGCTAGGCACTAGACCCTCACTGAGACTGAGATGCTTGGACACTCGGACACTCAGATGCTCAAACCAACGGATGCTCAAACGGATGCTCAGACACTCAGATACAACACCAAGAAGGGAGGGCAAATGAAATTAGGAGTCGTGATCAAGGTTGAGTCATGAGTTCCTCACGACGATGGCTGGCTTGCATAATATGCAAAGGGTTCGCATTCTTCAATACTCCGGTGCACTTGGGACTTGTCAACTAACACCTCGCTTGAAAGGGCAAGTGTTTTGAACTGTCAAGGAACCCGGTCTGCTTCCCACTCCTGGCCGATCCAAGGACCGATCACATATCATTGTTGTGTGATGGTTGGTTGGTTGGTTTCCTTCTTGTGAATCCTGTTTGTCTCATTTGCATTCGCTTAGCTTTCCCGGGTGAAGTGAGCGCCTGGAGGTCATTTGTCACATCCAGAAAAGGGTCCTCAGGCATTTGCAGAAATAGGTTTTTCACTGTTGAACAGGAGCATTTAATATAAAGGAAAGTACAGAAGTTGAACATTAGGCTGGGGAGGACTGAAAATCGTGTGATCTCATATTTATTTATTTTTAAGGTTAGGTAATTCAGACCTCAACCCGACCTTCGCTTCTACTCCAAAGATGCTGGGAGATTGATGAGCAAATAGGGCATGAAAATCCTTGGCTAGTTTACTTCCTTTCACCTCCAACACCTTCCTCTGTCTTCACTCATGAGTAATTGCAGCGTGATCGGCGCTAACAACATGCAGAAGAGAGGACTACACAGAAACATGCTAATTCGTGAAAACTGACAGCCTCCGCGATCGCCTAACCTTCAAGACCTTTCTTTACCTTATCCTGCACACAACAAGCGCAGTGTAATCGATGGTGGCGTGAAGTAGAAGAGAGAGCTGGACGTTGGTTTCAGGACGAGCACATGAGCACCTCCTCTGAGTCTCCAATTGGACCTCTTCGCTCTCCTTCCCGCAGTGCTCCCTCATCTCTTGTTGAAGTTACCTTGACCCCTGCACTTTCCCAAAGTTCTCCTGCATCTGGCTGAGAGACACTACACGTATGTCATGATGCAAGGACACTAGCTACGGGGTTGTCGATTAAATTGACCATTCCTTGTTTTTTCTACGAATACTCCATGCTCTGTATTGTAGTGACCACTGCAGAACACCACCACTTAAATGTACAAAAGCTTTCTCTGCACGCCAATCAAATACTTTTAGCCTCACCTGGAGAGCCAGAATCCCGCAATTTTGGTCTTTTATAAAGACAAAACCAGCAGATTAGAGGCGCAACTTGCCCTTGATGTCTTCGGGGCACCACTGCCGACGAATATATATGAGGTATGGATCTGATCCCAAAGAGCTAACAGTGCTTTTGGCGAAATGTCCTGTGATGTGGAGGTGACACCCATACTCGAACTAATGTGTTGCTGACATCGTCTCTCACACTTGGTGTCGCATGTGGCTGTGTTGGTGCTCGCATTCCCCTTCTCTCCTGTGTTCTACTTTATCACAAACATGATATAAATTGACGAAAGATGAGCTGAGCGGGATGGTAAGTTTTATTGACTTATGCGTCAATGGTAGTTCATTGCATGTTTGCTCGCAGATGGAGGTTCATACGTCTTGCGAGCCATCATCCATGCAAGTGGACATACCATCCACACCACATTCATCATCCATGCAGGTGGACACACCGTCCCCACCACCCTCATCGCCCATGCAGGTGGACACACCATCCCCGCCACCCTCACCATCGTCCATGTGAGTGGACATACCTTCCTCACTTTCGCCCATGCAAGTGGACATACTTGCCTCACCATTGTTGATGCCGATCAACATAGCTTCTCTGGCATTGTTGATGGAAATCGACACAGTTATATCCCTTCCAATGGCTTCCTCACCATCATCTCCACTGAAGCCGCTGTCCAACTACGATCGACAGCTGTTGCGTACCTCACAAGAAGTCGAGGATAGTCAGACAGTAAGCTTCACCGCATACTTTCTCTACCCATACTGATTCACACCTGCACTATCCGTATACGTCCATGCTAGAAAATGCAGGTGGATGCATGACGGTGATACCTTAAGTCCCCTATAAGCCTGTAGAGAATGGCTTAGAGTCCTTGAGTTTAGGAGGAAGAGGAATATAGCGCGGCCAGCGAATGTGTTCGCCGAGCCTGGCCGAAGGAATCCGACATGGACTGGGGGGGGGATACACCGTCAAGCGGCCGGTTGCCAGGAGTTAGATTGGTGAAGGCTCACAAGTCTAGGCTTAGCACCACAGACAGCAACGCTTTGCAAGGCTTTGTGATGTGAGCTATAGGATCCGGAATACAAAGGTGACTTGTACGCCAAAGCTAAACGTGGGCTAGGTACTGCTGAAGTCGCCACACCGCTGTGCTACTTAAATACTAAACTCGCCGCTCGCTCAATACTTCGCTCCGAATTCCACAGAATCTACAAACGACCAGCATGTCATTGCTCTAAATCGACCGCATGGTGGTTAGTACGCTGTTGCACGTCCGCCGGCTCAGTTGTATGATATCGCCTTCACGTCATCACTCTAAATCGACCGCATGGTGGTTAGTACGCTGTTGCACATCCACCGGCTCAGCTGTATGATATCGCCTTCATCGTCTAGGAATTACCCTAGACCGCAGTGTCGCTCCGAGCTCCTCGGTTCGGTAAGTGCGATATTACTGACCCTTCGATCGCCGCAGTTGCCAAGGCCTGCCGATGCCGATCTCTGGCTTCTAGGCGATGCCCGACTCGGCCGATCATAGGAGTTGCCGTTACTATGTGTTTCCTACCTCAGCTGACCAACTCCACGGATCGGAGCTATAGTCCAAGCTGTCGGCAAACCTTCTGGACTAGTCCGCCGGTCTGTTCTAATCCATGTCCAGCCATGTCCAGGAGAACGCCAGTGTGTTACTATTGTACCTCTGCATCTCGTGACATCTGGTGATGTAATCTGCTCCTTCGATGAATCCTCCGAACAGGGCATTGGCCCGTTCAGTGCGCTAGTGTCTTGACTATAACGCTTCCTTCTCTAAGTCAGAATGGGTTACGTTCGGCGAACTTCGGTTAGTTACGCTGAGCATGAAAACTGCAAAATCGGCGGTTTATGTTATGCTCAGACCCTGCTCAAAGCCGCAAACAGCGCAAATGCCTGCATGAACACTGGAAGAATTGCCACGATTACCCAGAGGCGCATATCTGGGAGACACGTGATCAAAAGGACATCGAAGAAGAAGAGGCCGTACGCGCACTCGTAGCGGCAGAAGACGACAGCTACCTCGCTTATGATGAGGCATGCAGGGTCTGCCAGCTCGTGAGTAACCTGATAACTCGCGGAAGAACCCCAGATGCTGGCAGGAAGGTCATTACAGGATGGATGAGGGTCACGTGACACGGTCATGTGATAAACCCCCAGGTCACCGGATCTGACCTAAGCAATAAGTCAGGGGGGCGCGAAGGATGGAATTGTCCCAGGCCACAGTATGTATCTGGCCTAACTAATAACTCAGGGGACGTTGGAAGAAGCCATGGAACTTGGCGGAAGACAGTTGTGTCCCGAAGACGACCAATGACGACGGATAGCGATTGTGTGGTGTAAGACCAGCGACCTGAGGCTGCAGATATCAGCGGGCCGTGGCTGCCGTTGGGACGCACTCCAGTGGGCCGGGTTTGATCCCCTTTCGGGTATGTGTTCAAGATGGATTAGTCCAAGGAGCGCCTGTGTTAGCGCCGAGGCCATTGCTTACTGTTGCATGGCGATTCGTGATGTGGATGACATTTCCCACTTATGCTTACTATTTACTCATTGGTGATCGCTTACTTATGCGATGAGGTGGGCTTAGTGATGCCCTATAGTTGCTTACTCACTGGTTGGAGGTGCTTGGTCACTCATTGGTGGGGACGCTGACTGATGGCTTATTGATGCCTTACAAATTGCTTACGAGTTGCTTATTGATCTGTGAGTCATTATGCATTTCTTATTACTCATACTATGGTGTCGCCTTTGTGGCTTGACGGACATTTACTATATATACTATACAAGTTGCGCTATGGTTCGCTAGCTTAGTTGTCTTGAAATCCACCTGTACTCTTCTCAGGAAGTTCAGACAGTCTTATAGCAGAGTCATTGTTCTTTGTGACTACCTTGTTGCCAACTTAAGTGTTAGGCGTTGCCACCTTGTAACGAACCTCAAGCTGGGCGGTATTAGGGGGACCTTATTGGTTATTCGCCCCTTTAACAAAGTCATTCAAGATGTTCCTGAGTTCAGAAGCCGTGCACTTTGCTCAGTGTTGAAGCAAGGAAGACCCATCGGATCCAAGTTGGATCAACGTTCAGTGGAAACGTTACAGTTTACATGGCCAGTGACTGGCTGGGCGTATAAACGGCATTCTTTTTCTGTGGATATATTGCTATATTTACCCCCCCCCTCAATCTTTAGCTCATTGCTCCTTCATTTCTTACTTTTCATGCGCTCGAAAGCTTCATTTTACTTTACTTACTTTTTCTTTTGGTTCGCTTCAAGTATAATACAGATTCATATTTAGATGCGAGCTAATCATGTGATATGTGTGACAATTTCATTATGATCAGCCATGACTATCCTGTGACTTGGTGACCATGCCAGAGTCCTCCGACTTGGAGTGTAATCGTGACCCACCGTGACGCAGAATTTCATAGGGTGTACACTTTCTGCCGTCACCATCATCTGCAGTTCCGTCCATTTGCCTCAGCACTTCCGTCCACTCCTCCCTCTGGCATGTGAAGCTCTTTTTCCACAAGACCTGGTCTTTCATACTATCCGTACGGGGCCCCACATGAGCTTCCTCGACACTACACGTGTCTGGTTGCTTCAGTGGGAGTGATCGTTCCCCCACCTTCCCTTCATCTTAGCTCCCTCAAGACGTGGTCTCCCTCTATCTGTGCGGCGCCCCTATGAGTTTCTTCAACACTACTCGTGTCCGGTTGTCCAGGTGGGGCCATCCATTCCCTCACCTCCCTTGCTAGGTGCGTCTATTTCCCATCCCCCTTCTCTCACTGACGTTCTTTCCTCTCAACACATGGCGCTCCCCTCTATCCGCATGCTGGCCTCGCAAGCCTCCTTGACACTACCTTCGGGTTACCTCGGTGGGTGCGTCCGTCTCCCCACCTTCCTCCTTCCAACTCGGGTTCCTCTCAATGCTTGGTCATCCTGGGACCTCTATCCGTACAACGCCATTACGAGCTTTCCTGATACTACCACCGTGCTGCCTCGATGCCAGGTGCATCCATTTCCCATCCCCATTCTCTCACCCTTTTGACATTTGTTCCTCTCAACACGTGGCACTCCCTCTATCTGCACGCTGGCCTCACAAGCCTCCTCAACACTATGTTCGGGCTGCCTCGGTGGGTGAGTCTGTCTCCCTACTTTCCTCCTTTTGACTCTGATTCCTCTAATGTGTGGTCGTCCTGGAACCTCTATCCGTATGACGCTATCATGAGCTTTCCCGATACTGCCCGCCTCTTGCCTCTGCCAGGTGCGTCTGTTCTCCCACCTCCCTCTCACCTTGATCCTCTCACGGCATGATCCTCTATCTGTACGCTGCCCCTCACGAGCCTCCTTGACACTACCATCTGGGTTGCCTTGGGGAGAAATGGTGGTTTCCTGACCTCCCTCCTGCCTTTGTGATGCTTCTCAAGACACAGTCGTCCCCTCTGTCTGTACACTGGTCCTCGCGATCTTCATTTGTGGAGTTGCCTCTGGGTATGTCCGACTCTTCCCCCTCCCTCTTACTTTGTTGTTTGTTCCTCTCAAGACTTGGTCATCCTTCTAACCGTGATCCGTCCTTCACGAGCTTCCTCGACACTACCGTCAGGTCGCCTCGGGGAGTGACGGTTCCCTCACCTCCCTCCCTCCTTTGTACCACCCGATCGCTTGACACCTGCGCTCAGTCTACAATACCACCAACACACCAATTCGGCAAGCATTGATGCGCATGATCAGGTCGACGTTCTCAGATGCTCAGACTCGGACGCTTGGAATGTCAGATGCTAGGACGCTGGGACTCGGATGCTCGGACTCTTGAACGCTCAGATGCTCGGGTGCTTGGAGTTGGACACTTGGATACTCTGACACTTGGACTCTAAGATGCTCAGACGCTCGGGTGCTCAGACTCAGATACTTGAATACTCAGTCGCTTGGACTTGGATGCTCGGACTCTCGAACACTCGGATGTTTGGACGCTCGGATGCTCGGATGCTTGGATGCTTGGACGCTCGGACTCGGATGCTCGGACTCTCAAATGCTCAGATGCTCGGGTGCTCAGGCTCGGACTGTTGGAGGCTCCGACACTTGGATGGTCAGATGCTCAGACTTGGACACTTGGACACTTGGATGCTCAGACTCGGACACTCGGACACTCTGATGCTTGGACTCTAGGTTGCTCAGAGGTTCGGATGCTTGGACTCGGACACTCGGACACTCGGACACTCGACCGCTCAGATGCTCAGGTGTTCAGACTGAATACTTGGATTCTCTGATGCTTGGACTCTAGGTCGCTCGGACGCTAGGACACTCGGATGTTAGGACACTCAGACACTCAGACACTCAGATGCTTGGATGCAAGGATGCTCGAACGCTTGGACGTTTGGACGCTCAGACGCTCGGGCACTCGGGCACTCAGATGCTCGGACGCTTGGACGCTTGGATGCTCAGACTCGGATGCTCGGACTCTCAAACACTCAGATGCTCGGGTGCTCAGGTTCGGACTGTCAGCTGCTTCGACGCTTGGACTCAAGGAGACTCAGATGCTCGGGTGCTCAGACTTGGATGCTCGGGCGCTTGGACTCTAGGTCGCTTGGATGCTCGGACGCTTGGATGCTTGGAAGCTCGGACACTCAGAGTCTTGAATGCTCAGATGCTCAGGTGCTCAGACTCTGGCACTCGGATGCTTGGACTCTAGGATGCTCCGATGCTTAGACGCTCTGACACTTGGACACTCGGACACTCAGACACTCGGACACTCAGACACTCGGACACTCAGACACTCGGACACTTGGACACTTGGACACTCAGACACTCAGACACTCAGACTCTTGGACGCTTGGACGCTTGGATGGTCAGATTGTCACACTCAGATGCTTGGGCTCTTGGACGCTCGGACGCTCGGACTCAGATACTCGGATGATTGGATGATCAGTGCTCAGTGCTGAGGCTCAGACTTAGTAACCTTGCAAAAGTAATAAATATATATGTTTGGGCCTTATTGTGTCTTGCGTATATCTGCTGAGCGTGCAGTGAATGTAAATGCAACTGCTGTAAGTTAGTGTACATACATGTGCTGGATCTAATCTGAATCACGTGATGAACATAAAATATTTTCCTACTTTATTCTTCTTCGAACATTAACTTTCCGACAAGTGTGACAGATGTCACATGAAAAGACATAAACATCTTCAAATAAACTTAAAGTTCTTGATAAGTGTGACAGGTGACAGAAAAGACATAATGTTTAAATAGAATATTTTTGTGTACAAGCTGTGAAAAGACTTTATGTCTAAGATGTGGGTTTTGTGGATCACATTTCTTATTGAGACTTTGTGTCTTGAGTCTGGCCAAAACTTTGGGTTTTTTCACAGATTTTATGTATTCACAATTTCCGAAAAAAATTCAAAATCTAATCACATGATTTTCCCAATATAAATTTTTGAAAAATCTTTATGTCTAAGTCAGGATTTTTTACAGTTTTTTGGCTAAAAGACCGATTCCCAGGCCCAGTGTGAGCTCCCTCAGCCAGTCTATTAAGAAGCTCTGTCAACTGATAGTGACAGTCCTGCACAAAGCCCAAGATATCTTGATTATCCCCAGAGGCCACCAGCTGATCTAGATGATCTTGATTCTGTCTGAAATGAACATTTAGTGTCCTCTTGGTAACATCCCTCCTGGATTTGCACTTGAAGCATGGGCAAAAGTATTTGGAACCATTGGTGTTGTGGCTAGATGTGTGGATCAGTGAGTTGTAGAGCAAGGGCTGCACTGATGGCCCAGAGATAACAAGTTTCACGTTGTGGGGGCTCTGGGCTGCCAAGCCAGTGCCATGTCACTAAGCATCATGCCCACTTGTTCATTTTTTTCATCTTTTCTCTTCTCTCTTCCCCACCACTCTCACCCCACCTTTTCCCCCTCATCTTCTCTTTCCATCTCTTCCCCTGCCAATCTCCACTCCTCTTTTCTCTTTTTCTTCATGTCAACTGCTGCTGGTCACGAGGATGAACCTGATGTGGATGTACTGGCTGACAATGATGACAACAACAACGACATGCACCCCTCCCCCTCTCAAGTCTCTGGAAAACACCCCTCCCACCCATCAAGCATGAGTGCACCCTCTAGCAACTGGACTGTCACCACACCTTCATCTCTTTCTCAGCCTTCTGGTCTCCCTACGGTTGCTATCACTGGACTCACTCACGATGACCTTTGCCTCAATGCAGAGTTCTTGAAGTACATCAATCTTGTCGATGTCCTTCTCAAGACGTGAGAGCAACCTCCTGCACATTGTAAGCTATTTTATTATTCATTTTTTCAGACTTCCATTAATTAATTTAGCCTCTCCAGCTCCCAGTCCAGCTGGATCATCCCTGCACCCGAGCAACTCAGCATCTCAAATCTCTTCTTGTGGGCGCAAGCCCACTCTTCCCCTCCCTTTCCCTTGTCCCTCTGTTCACCCCTCTTATTATCCACCAACTGTCCTTTGGCTTTTCAACAACTGCAAGACCGACCCTTCTGTGTGCCTCTCTGCTGGCAACATGTCCCACCCCCCCATGCAGGATATCATCTGACACAAGGATGGGCAAGTTATTACCATTGACGAGTGGAAGTTTATCTGACAGTCTGCAGTTGTTGTTGCTCACACACATTTGGATGTTCTCAGTACCAGTCACCTCCCCCCTTCAGCTTCTTCCATGCCTTGGAAGAAGGTATTTTACAGGCGCCACTTCCTGAAGGAGTGGCTGCAGGCTGTGAGGGCACTTGAAGTTCTCACTCCTCTCCTTTCCCTCTGTGTAATGATCGATTAATTTGGATAAGAGTAAGCAGGATGACAAGTTGCTCCTGAAGACTTACTAAGGTGGACGATTTGACTTACTCATACGACTGTATGATTACTCAGGATCTTAGTGGATGATTACGAAGCAGTAGTAGTAGTGGTGGCATAGCTGACAAAGGCTTGCAGCCAAGTAGGTTTATAAGGTAGTTGTCGACTGATGTAGTCGACAGCTTGACACTTTTGTATCATCTCAAATCTAGTCAGGCTTCTCCTCTCAGAGTTCCATTTGCGCCGACTAGCCAAACTCAATCCCTTAGGGAGGCACTTGCAGGTGTCCTCAATAGTCACATCTACAAGCATTGACTCATCATTGCTAAGTCACGTTACCATTCATCACCATGTATATTAGCCTAAGCCAGGCTCAGCCACTCAAGGCATTACATTAGCATCAAGCTCTCCTCTACACCATGGCAACACTAAACACAAAAGACGGTTGGGAATTCCAACCTTACTGGGTTGACACAAGAGAACGAGATGCTCCAGCCTGATACCTCAAAGGATGAGTTAGGTGGAGAATGATCCCCGACTCAAGAAGAGAAGGAAACCTAGCACACTTTAACACAAGCTTTTACACAGAAGCAGCCACCACACAAAGGTATCACCCCATAGTTTTCAACTGAGACAGGTGTTGCTGGGTAGAACTTAGGTGGAACCGCACCCTTCACCACTTCAAAGCAGCACAACCAGCTGGGGACGACCTCAACTGCAACGTACCAATAATAGAAGCACTACCAATTGAGGACCAAGGATGGATTGGCAGCCAACCTGAAGAAGCAGAATCCGCATCAATATTTCCAGAACTTCAACACCATACCCCTGCTCAGTCAGATACCAGCCACACAAGCAAATGAGCAGACACACCATCGATCTTGGCAGAAGATCCAGAACCAATCAACATATACGAAGCAGAACCAGAGGTGGATGAGATCACCCAACAAACAGCTATGTTGCACCTTCCTGACCCACTCATCATGGCTACTCAAACCATGATCAATGAACCACAACCACTAGTAATTGATGAACATATGGGACATGTGGTAGACATGAACCCCAAGGATCTACAAGCTGCACAACGAGAAATGGGCCCAGATGAGCCAGACCAACTGGGAGGATTCAATTTTGACTATTTTGAACCACCTCAAGACAATGAAAGAATCAACAGGGGAGAAGGACACTGTGGATATCCATATATCAGGAGACCAAATCCACCAGTGGGAGGACCACAACCAGCAGGAGGTGGGGGAGGACCACCACTGGCAGGAGGAGGTGGAGGAGGACCACCACCAGCAGGAGGAGGTGGAGGAGGACTGCCTGTCACCCCTGGTCCCCCAGCAAACCAAGAACGAGGAAGTGACAAGTTCATAGGCAACCCACCAAGCCTGTTCAGTGGTGATTGGTCCAAGGTTGAAGGATTCATCCTTCAGTGGGAAGTATACGCAGGAGTCAACGCCAGCCACACAGCCATGAGGAACAAATACCAGAAAGCTTTGTTGTTCCTCACTTATATGCAAGGGGACCTGGTTAACACCTGGGTCATGTCAGCAAGCCAATGGTTAGTATGAGAAGTAGACTGAGGGGTCAGCCAGTTCGACCACAGCTGTGGGATAATGTCCTACAAGCCTTTAGGAGGCAATTCATGGACGTGCTCAGTAAGGAACGAGCACAGGCCCAACTCAATGCAGGAATACAAATGAAGGAAGGAAGAATTGATGATTACATCACATTATTCAAACAATTGGTTTGATATGCCGGATATGACATTAACACCGAACAAACCCTCAAGTATTTCATAAAAGGGTTGCCAATAACCCTCTATGAAGCCATGTACTAGCATGACAATCCCCAGACATACAAAGAGTGGAGGGCATCAGCCCTCAAACAGCAGCAAAAGTGGTTACACATGCAGATGGTGCACGGTAACCTAGACACGTTCAAGGCCAACACTAACAAAGGGCAATCGGGAGCCTTGGCCAAATTACTTGCGCCACTGTCGCACCCACATGCGATGGACATGTCAGCAGACAGGGTCCGAGGAAGACTTGCAGGAGCAGAAGATGTCCTCAACTATCAACAACCACCCTTCCCACCAAGGGGAGGATACCTCCAGAAACAACAGGAAAACCGCCGTGACTTTAGTCAAGTCCAATGCTACAACTGACAAGTTGGGACACTTTAGCCGAGACTGTTGGCGGCCTTGACGAAATCGCCAGAACCCTCAAATAAGAAGCACGGAGGACAAACTGAGGACTGATGAAGACAAAGCTGAAGACTGGCTGAGGGGGGTGGCCAGTGAAGGAGATGAAGTGAAGGATTTAATCCTTCAGAAGTTGATGGGGACAGATTTTTCAAATGCCTGAACCCGGTGGCCTGGGTGAGGGCACTTTGTTGTAACTCTGTATACATTATGCGCTACCCATCTATGAAAGTTCCAATTCAGCTGCATACACGTTACAACATGGCTGATATTAAAGCACTGGTGGATTCTGGAGCCACCGACAACTTTGTGAGCACATGCTTTCTCAGACAAATGGGAATAAAAACACGCCCTCTAGACAAACCCAAAAGGATTTACAATATCGATGATACTACCAACAAAGCAGGGCAGATAGCGAACTATGTCATCCTCCAAGTCACTGTAGGGGGAAAAGACAAAGAAATGTGATTCTTAGTCACCAGTATTGGGAAGGAAGACATCCTCTTTGGGTATCCTTGGCTTGCTGCTTACAAACCACAATTTGACTGGCGACAAGGGACTATTGCACGGGCTCACCTCCCCATCATCATCAAAACAGTCAATGATGATCATCCGTGAGACATACTCGCTCATTTGCTTACAGAAGAAAAAGAAGACATAGTCCGACAACTAGAGCAAGAAGAGACACAGGGACGAGCCATACACACCACAGCAACAGAGCTGGCAGTAGCAGCACATCCCAACAACAAAAAGGAAGTACTCCTACCCCCACAATATGAAGCTTATAAAAAGGTATTCAGCGAAGAGGACTCAACCCAACTACCGGTGCAGCAGCTGTATGACCATGCAATTACCTTGCAGCCCAACACTCCCACCACAATTACATGCAAAGTGTATCCTATGATGTGAACCAAAGATGAAGCCTTAGATACCTTCATTGATGAACAACTTCAGAAGGGATACATACAACCCTCACAATCTCCCATCAAGAAAAAGGATGGGAAACTGCGACTGGTCCAAGACTATCATGTGCTCAACCAGTGGACTGTACAAAACCAATATCCTCTCCCGTTAATCTCAGAATTGATGCATGATCTCAAGGAAGCCGTGCTGTTCATGAAGTTTGACATCAGACAGGGGTACAACAACATCAGGACCAAGGAAGGGGATGAACATAAGGCCATGTTCAAGACACGCCAAGGCCTTTTTGAACCCACGGTCATGTATTTTGGACTCTGCAACTCACTGGCCACTTTCCAGGCATTTATGAATGAGATATATCAGCCTGTTGTTGCGAAGTTCGAATCTGAAGGAACTAACATACAAATCTACATGGACGATATAGCTATCACCACAAAAGAATTTGGATCAATGCAACAAACACATGCTGCCCACACGGCCACAGTTTCAGCAGTTTTGGCTGTCATGGCAGCTCATGACCTCTATTTCAAGCTAGACAAATGTGCCTTCCATGTTCCATCAATTGATTACCTGGGGGTAATCCTTGAAAAGGGGATGACATGCATGGACCCAGTAAAAGTGATGGGGGTCTGTGACTGGCCCACACCAACGAAAGTCAAGGATGTATGTAGTTTTTTGGGTTTTTGCAACTTTTACTGCCCATTTATTCGAGGGTTCGCCAACATTGCACACCCCATGAATGAGCTCACATGAAAAGACACCAAATGGACATGGGGACAAGCCCACCAACAGGCATTTGACACTCTCAAACAATGAATCACCAATGAACCCATACTGGCTCACCCAAATCCACAGGTTCAATATGATCTAGAAGTCGACGCATCAGGCTTTGCTGTGGGAGCGGTGCTGATGCAGAAGGGAACAGATGGCAAGAGACATCTGGTGGCATTTTATTCGGCCACCCTCAATGAAGCGGAACACAACTACAACATCTACAACCTTGAGTTGTTGGCCACCATAAAAGCATTATGCAACTGGAGATACTTATTGGTGGGGTCACTGCACAAGGTCAGGATATTCTCCAATCACATGAACCTGCAGTACTGGTGGGACCCACAGAAGATCAGTCGACAAGTGGCCAGAGAGGTGTTGGAACTGGAAGAGTACAATATCAAAATACACCATCTCAAAAGAAAAGCCAATGGAAGGGCCAATGTGCTATCCAGAAGACCGGACTACGACACTAGAGGAGAAGACAACAAGCAGGTAACCATCCTCCTAACCAATTATTCGTGCATGCAACAACCAAGGTCGTGCCTATACCTATCACACAAGAAGAAGTGAGGCTCAACTCATGGATTAGTCCCCATGAGTTGAAGAAGCAGCAGGGGGTATGGTTCAAGAATGGGAAAGTGGTAATCACTACTTGCAAACCCAAAGACTTAAGAAAGGTCATCTGACAACACCATGATGTGCTAACTGCTGGGCACCCAGGAATAGCCAAGACCTATGAACTGCTCACTAGAAGCTACTGGTGGCCCACCATGAAACAAGATGTCACCAAATACATACGAGGATGCACGGAATGCCAATGACATAAGGTCAATACTCGACCCACACAAGCTCCACTCACTCCAATATTCCCCTGAGCTGATGCCACCCTGTTTGAAGTAATAGTGGTTGACTTTATCACTAAGTTACCCCCTTCTGATGGATATGACTCTATATTGATGGTTACGGACCATGACTGTTCAAAGGCCTCAGTATTCATCCCTTGTCAAGAAACAATATCAGGAGAAGAAACTGTGCTGTTATATGCCAAACACATATTACACCGATTTGGATTGCCAAGTAAGGTCATCAGCAACTGTGACCCTTGGTTTGCAGCAAAATTCATGAGAGAACTATGCCATATACTCCAAATCCAGCAAAATATATCTATGGCATACCATCTAAGGACCGATGGACAGTCTGAATGCACCAACCAATGGTTGGAACAATACCTCAGGCTATGGGCTAATGAACAACAAGACAACTGGGCATCCCAATTGCCATTGGCAGAATTTGCCCACAATAACCTGATAAGTAGTACCACTAAACAAACCCCTTTCTTCACACTCATGGGGTACCATCCAAGAGATAAATGGGTGCCAGGTACAGCCAATCTGCCAAGTGTGAAAACTCACTTGGAACAATGCCAAGAGGCTCAACAGAGCGCACAGAAGAACATGAGAAAGGTGCAGGGCTTATGGATCAAACACAAAGATATGCCCAAGTACACCACTGGGGATCAGGTGTGGCTAGAAGGGTGCAATCTACGAACCAATCAACCTATGGCAAAACTAGCTCCAAGAAGACATGGACCGTTTGAGGTCATTCAGGTGATATCCCCTGTGAATTACCAGCTCAAACTACCTCCACAATGGAAGATACATGACATGTTTCATACAGACTTACTCACACCTTACAAAGAAACATGCATGCATGGCATAAACTACTCGCACCCACTACCAGAATTGGTCGATGGAATGGAAGAATACAAGGTCGAGAAGGTGTTAGACTCAAGAAGACATGGAAGGGGGTGCAAACTCCAGTACCTAATCAAGTAGAAGGGATATGCCGAGTCGGAGAACCAGTGGGTCTCATGGAATGATGTCCATGCAGAAGGAGAGATAAGGAAGTTCAAGTGCTCTAACCCAAAGGCTGAAATTCACATAAAAGCAGCCCTGACAGAGCGACCTACATCTCAACCCCCAACTTCCATGGCTCACACTCCTCTTACCATTATCAACATTGACGACATCCCCTATGTCAGCACCCTCACCACCTATGACTCCACAAACAATGTGGACGATCCTTTCTGCTCTGCTGTTGAGCATGTCAGAACTGTCACAGAGCAAGACCGAGACAGACAAGAACAACAAGAGCGAGACCTGGCTGAGGCTCGCTGGTGATTCCCCACTCCTGCAAGTGGCCGAGTGGAGGATGATGAGGAAGGACTACCAGCTGTTACAGCAGGTGATGAAAGCATGGAGGGAGGATCAGACAGAACTGAAGACAGAGATGGAGAGACAGAGGAGGAGAATGCACCTGAGGAGGCGAGTATTCAATCCTCCACTGCTGTCAACCCCTCCACTGACGAATCTGACAATGACTGATACCGAGTTGCACATATTGTGTGCACCCAGTGCAACAACAACCCCGACTACTGCCACTGCACCCCTGTGCGTGTACCCCCGTGACACCACGTTGACTACACCATCATCCCAGGGGTTACTAGCAAAGCCAAAAAAGAGATACTGCACCTACCACCAATCACAGTCATCTATGGCCCCATGGCTGACGCAGGGTACACAGCATGAGGAATGCCAGCAGACTGCAAAGGGCGCAATCCATCACCCATCACTATGTGCTGAATGCATGCATCGAGGTGCCCTATCCATTCCATATCACCTACTCCTGGAGGATTCGTCCTCAACAACGGGATGAATTGGGTGCCTATGATCATCAAACACAAGGGATGACAAATCCTGGTGAAGTACATCCAGGTGAGAATGTTGGATAACCCAGAGGTGTATGAGACTATGGGGTGGTGGTCACCTATCTACAGAGGAGACATCCATGCAGAGCTGTGCCGTGATATGGGACCAGCAGCTGAGTACTCCTGCGACAACCTCCAATATTTCTGCTCTGACTTCCGAGGAAAGCGCCAGGTCGATGAAGCCCTCACCAGGCTTGGGGATATCTCCCTTCAGGCTGAGGTGAGGCGCTATCACATGTCCTCAGAGGTCATCATTGAGCTGGAAAAGGCCATCAAAAAGCTTGAGGATGACATCTTTGTCCATGTTGACCAAGTGCGACATTCGGCCACCCATTTAGGCAGGGCACACACGTTAAAGAGGGTACAAGATGAGCGCAAGACAGATGTTGGACTTACCATGGTGACTAACTGGGTAGTGGAGCGTGGGCGCTCACCCTTGTAAAGGGGATGATGTAATGACCAGTTAATTCAGATAAGAGTAAGCGGGATGACAAGTTGCTCCTGAAGACTTACTAAGGTGGACGATTTGACTTACTCATATGACTGTACAATTACTCAGGATCTTAGTGGACAATTACGAAGCAGTAGTAGTAGTGGCGGCATAACTGACAAAGGCTTGCAGCCAAGTAGGTTTATAAGGTAGCTGTTGACTGATGTAGTCGACAGCTTGACACTTTTGTATCATCTCAAATCTAGTCAGGATTCTCCTCTCAGAGTTCCATTTGCACCGACTAGCCAAACTCAATCCCTTAGGGAGGCACTTGCAGGTGTCCTCAATAGTCACGTCTACGAGCATTGACTCATTGTTGCTGAGTCACGTTACCATTCATCATTGCGTATATTAACCTATGTCAGGCTTGGCTGCTCAAGGCATTACACACTGTGGTGGTACTTGGAAGGCTGAGAAGACGCTCGCTTCAGTCTTGCAAGACAAGCCCTTGCAACCTCCTTCCCATGCACCACATGCCTTGACTCCTGCCCTTGTTTCTTCACATTCTTGTGCCTCAACTCCAGCTTTCCCCTCATCTCACTCTCATGCACACTCTGCACACTCTGCTCACTCTCATCCACACTCTGCACACTCTCATGCATCAACTCCCAGTGTCCCTCCTTCCAGTGTTGTCAGCAGTCGATCATCCAGCAATGTCCCCACAAGTGCTGCCTCATCTGCCTGCTCAACATGGGTGTCACCTCATTGGGCTGCATTGAAGTCAACGGTTCAAGTGTGGCCTGATTTGGGGCCATCACAACTGGCAGCAGCAAGCAAGGCTGTCACCCCCAAGGCCAAGCACAGGCATGAACCGAGCCCCCTGCAAAACAAGAAAAGGGAAAAGGGTAGCAATGGTAAGTGATGGTTGATGGTCTTTCTTTTGTTAAGTAACTAACAGCAATTAGAACCCACACCAGAGGTGCCATCTTCGTCCCCTCGTCCAGCTTTCCTTTCCCTTGTGCAAGAGGGTGTGGCCTTGGTGAGTATTTCACTTTCTTTATTACAATTTCGCTAACATTTTCTCTCCCAACCCTCATCCATTGTTGTTTCCCAGAGTTCACAAGCAAACACTGTTCCCACTGTGGACTGCACTGAACCCCTGCCTCCCAAGACACCTTGTGCAAAGGCCTCACGCAAGGGTGCATCCATGCATCGGGCTATGGCTAAGTCTCATGTGGTGCCATCTGATGCTGACATGGATGCAATGCCATTGGCATCCAAGGATTCGGCGGGTAAGGATGGAACTTCGGACCCCAAGGTAAGTTTTCACACTTGAGTTTTATTATACTATATTAACAACATATCTAGGGTTCCTGTGACGATGCTTTCCAAATCGAAAAGCTCACACAGGATGAGCTCTTGGAATGGGTCAGGGAGCACAACATCGAGTCACAGGGTAAGCAGGCAAGCAAGAAAGGTGAGTCAGGCCCTTTGGCTGGGACAATCAACAAATACTGACTGTGTTACAGACATCATCAAGGCCATCACGCAGGCACCCCAGTCGGAGCAGCTGTCCCAGGAGGAGCTTGAGGCCCTCATCAATAAAGTAAGTCCACCTTTTTTGTTCTCAAACCTCCACTGATGCTCCCCACACTGCAAATCTAAATGCAACACCAAGGCTGCATAGTTCAATGCAGCCTGGCTCATACATATCATTCAATATCACAGACAATTGCCTTGCATTCTCTCCTGGACTGTTGTCGATGCATGAGGGGCTTGTTTTTTAAGTACAAAAAAATATATGTTTTTTTATTATTATTTGATATTAGCATGATTTCAGTATGACTTTCCTGTGACTTTTTAGTCAAGTCCAAGTCAAAGAAAGTCGGCCTAAAGTCAGAGAAAGTCAATTGACTTTTCTTGACTATAATTTGACTTTCAAGGCAGTCCAAAGTCAGAAAAAGTCAGTGTGCAGTCAATGACTTTTCATTGACTTTTCATGACTATGTTTGACTTATAAGTCAAGTAAAAGTCAAAGAAAGTCAGCCAAGAGTCAATGACTTTTTACTGACTTTTCTTGACTTTTTCTTGACTTTCATGTCAGATCAGAGTCAATGAAAGTCAGTCAAGAGTCAATGACTTTTCACAGACTTTTCTTGACATTTTCTTGCCTTTTAAGTCAAGGAAAAGTCAAAGAAAGTCAGCTGAGAGTCAATGACTTTTTACTGACTTTTCTTGACTTTTCTTGACTGAATTTGTGACTTTTTAGTCACAAAAAACAGCATTCAGTCATGAAAAAGTCAATTGACTTTATATTGACTTTGCTTGACTTTTCTTTGACTTTTCTTGGATCAAATTGACTAATTAGTCAATGGAAAGTCAATTGACTGTATGACTTTTCATTGACTTTTCAGTCAAGTTAAAGTCAAAAAAAATGCACTTCTGTCAATGAAAAGTCAATAAAAAGTCAACTGACTTTTCATTGACTTTTGCCTGACTTTCTTTTTTACAGAGTGTCATCTTTGATGGTGAAATCCATGTGGCCATGAATGGACAGCACATTCATTAGCATGTGCTGTCTATATAATTTTTTGTGTATATTTCACACGTGAACATGTATGCAAACTGCTTTCATTTACCATATCCATGTCGTTCTATGTGACATGTCTGCCTCTCTTTTGCTCAGATGGGCCAGTAGGTTTTTCAAAACTGCCTGCATTATGTGTTTGCTCACTGCCTTCATTTAGCATATCCACAAAGTACATTTCACATTGTCTCACCTTCTCCTCTTCTGATTTTGAAATGGTTTGTTCCACTCCTATTTGTCCTATTTTCAAATCATTACTTGCCATCACCACTTTACAGCATGCAATGCACTGTTCTCTGTAGCATTTCGTTCTTTGTCATCTCCCTCATCTTTCACATGTTTATAACACACACGTCTCTTTCAATGCAACAGATTGGTATGTTTTTCAAATATGCATTTACTATATTCACTTCTTTCATTTTGCACATCTGCATTCAAGATTTCATCTTGTGTCGGCTTCTCCAGATGTGAAGACTTCTTCATCATATTACTTTCTCCCTCTCACAGGCCCATATGTGTTTCCAGTACACACCCTGCTTTTGTTTAGCACATCTGTGTTCTACATTTCATATTGAGTAGGGTTCTTGTTACAATTCAGTTGTGGACTTGTCATTGAGGGTTACTAATGTATGATTACTATAGATGACTGATGATGACAAGTCACTCATCAGTCATATGACTCATCAATTAACAATCATGAGTCATCACTTACAAGTTTCTAGGATGACTGTAGTAAGTTTTAGTCAGGATGTGTCAGCATGTATGGTTATGTAAGCAAAAGCAGTCGTGTAGTAGTTTGGTACTTAAAGAGCTGCAGAATGGCTTGTATTCTGCAGCTTGGACTTCTTGTTACTCTCTCAGCCTCATTGTATCCAAGACGCTTCTTCTGTCCCACAATTCAGGCATTCAGCCCTTGTCTGAACCACTTTGACACAACACTTCGGCCTTCGTGCCTGAATACTTCGAACTCCGCCTTCGTTCATTGAGATAAGATCCATATGGGATCACAAAACTCCACCTTCATGTGTTGAGACATCACTCGGCCTTTGTACTTGAGTCCAGAACTTGCTAAGTCACTGTGTTCACCCTATGTTGCCTAAGTCAGGCTCAAGTGCAGCTCACACATTACAGTTCTCAACCTATCCACAGTTTCTCTTCATATTACTTTGTGCCAGTATGTTTTTTGAAATTGCACAGAGAACATGTCTGCTTACTACCTTCTTTTAGCACATCTGTGTTGTTCTTTTCATGTGGAGTGCACTTCTCCACTGCACCAGTGTCATGGTTCGATATCTCTCCTTGCTCAGCATAGCTGTGTCCTATCTTTCTGATTGCAGTGATGGCTTCTATGAATTTTGGATAACATTTTCTCTGGTTAGTCCCTCTATAATAATATTTTGGTCCTTTGTTTATATTTCATTTGTTTTGTTCACCTTGTTCCTTTTCTTTATTGGGAATGGACTCTATTAGTACCACATATGTTATGTATCGCCCATGGCGGTCATGTGACACTTGCCGCATCAGGACCAGGATGCGCGCAGGCCAACAAAGGCATGGAAGGAACGCTGAAAGATCGTGTGGTGTAAGCCCAAAGGCTTGATGTTGGGACGGATTCCAGCGGGCTGAGGGTTGATCCCCTTTCGGAAGGTGTTCTGGATGGATCAGTCAGGAGGCGCTTGTATAAGCGCCAGGCCATATGCTTACTGAGGCATTACTGATGGCTGACTGACGGACTTACTCAGGGACTTAGTAATGGTAGGACGATTAGTGATGCTTCATCATTCACTTACACATACCTTACTCATGGACACATGCGGACTCATGTTGTCGTAGTCATCACTGAGGACTCAGGTCTAAACCCAGTCCTTGTGCAGTATATAAGTAGTAGTGGGGACGGTAGAGTTCCTCACTTTAGCATTCTCAGATTCCCTCTTCTAGGAGTGGTTCCCTGTTAATAGCTAGAGTAATCCACACTCCTTTTGTTGTGTTGTCTGTTGCCCTTTGCGGCATTGTTCGTCTATCTATGGCTGTTCCCTGTTTAGGGACAGTCCTTGTTCACTGTTGGCTGGTTGAGACGTCACCTCGCCAGCGTCGGCTCTCGTCGCACGTCAAAGTTGATCCTGCACTAGGCTGTGCAGAAGGTTTCGTCTGGGCGCAAGTGCCATTCGTTACAACATACAACACCACCTTTTACAGAAAGACAGAGCGCGTGCATGGGTGTTCCTCAATTGGGAGCTCAAATGGCATGGGGAACAGGCCAAGCACCAACTTCACCTCAATGCCACAGCTCCTCAGAAGGTGCAGCATACACCCATGCCATCAGGCGACTGCCAGACAGGAAGAACCACCCTCTCTGGTCAGCAGCAGTCAAGAAGAAGAATAGTAATGGCCAGAAGATGAACATCCCTCTCTACTCATGCCGCACCACATCCACAGCACTGCAACTTGCTGTTGACCATGCCTTCACAGGCATGTATGTCAGGAGGTTCCGCCCCAGCGACCCAGAGGAGGCAGCTCACTGCCCCTGCGGGAACCTCACCTGCTCCACCCAACACCTCATCTACCAGTGTCATTGCTATGGGGGACACCGCATCACTTCAACCATCCTTTCATATGGGCACACCACACATTACTGACAACTCTATGCCTCGACCAAAGGGGCCCATAAACTACTGACATTCCTACAGGAAAGCAGCACCACATCCAAACCGGAGACAGGCCCAGTTGTGGAGGTGCCACCAGCACCCAATTAAGGAAACAGATGCATGGGTTTGCAGATGTACTGCCCCTACCATGAGATATATGGAAATTTTGACGTCTGACGTCCAGCTTTAACAACATCCTAGCCTCGAGCTTGATACCTAGGCACTACCAAAAGGAGGCCTGTTTTTAGTTACAACCCTTTCCCCCATTTCCCCATAAAGGGAGGCACATCATATATACGTGCTTTGTAAAACATAGCCCCAGCTGCGACCAGTCTTTGTCTCCAACTTGTACCCTGAAATATAAACTGATCAAAAAAAAAAAAAAAACACCACCTTTTATTGCGGAGTATGCATTTGAGCAACCAATACCATTAATCCTTTATCTCCAAGCATCATGCTTACAATGCGACAAAGAAATGTCCCCTGCAGTATGTGTCTGCAATTGTTATGTCCTATCCATGCACTTACTTCTTTCATTTTGATCATCCATCTTGTATTTTCAAAATTGTGTTCACTTCCAGTGCATATTACACACTGTTCTATGTGTCTGATCCCACCACACTCTCCTATAACATCTTTGCCTGTTCCCTCACAGATGTTGGATGACCTTTTTGATATTGGTCAATCCACAACCTCATCATCCTTCTTAGTGATAATTAAATCGTGTCAATATGTTATGGAAATTGTAAGTCCTTCTCTATTCACACCAAGTAATTGCATATTGTGAGCAGGTTGTCTTCCTTCCATTGCTATGCTGCCTTTGACTCCATATTTTAGAAAATGTAAAAAACTATCTATAAAATGTATCCTCTATGGCTTCCAAATCTCCATCCAGTTGTGTTCTCTTCATCTCTCATCTGCCCTTGAGATTAACTCTCACAAGGCAAAAACCCAATCTCACTTTACCCTCCTTGCTAGTGATGTGCTAGGCTTGGCCCAAAGCCAGTAGCCGGCTGGTGCTGAGCCCAAAATAGCCAAGCCAGACTCAGCCATAACAATGGTGAGTGCTGGCCCATGGCTCAGGCTCAAGGATCCGATAGCTGATAGCTGGGGCTTTCACCATTTTTATCAACCTGCCAATGCTGTGCCAACCAAACCAGCCAAAGCATACACACAACCCACCCTTTGCTTTACTGAAGCATGCAGATTTGCAGAATCAGTCCCATCTGTCTCCTCTTCAGAGGAGCACTGCACAAGACTAGCAGATTGCTGAAGAACGGAGTAGGAGTCATTCCACACCTCCCACCAACCTCTTTCTTGTTTCAAGTTTTGCACTGACACCAGCTCCATCATGCAGCAAATCCACTGATATGGATTCCTACTCTACCCCTCCCCACTGACAACACCGACAACACCACAAGCTGGAAGCATTCTGCTATCCACTGAACCAGGTAAGAATAAATGAATGCCATTCTATTTATGACTTGCAGTGTCACCACATGTTTGCCAACAGTCTTCACCACACAACCCCACTGTGATGACCCTCAAATGAGTGCACATCATCCCCTTGTCGCCCAGCATCCAAACTCATACTCCTGAGCATCAGCATGTCATCCCAGTCAATTGGCTTCAGGTCCCACGCTCTTTGTTGCATAATCGCCTGTTCTTGCCCATTCCTCTCATCCAGTCCAGACACCACCTTCCTCTGAATGTACATGTCCATCCCTCTATCGTCACCATTCACCAATCATCTGGTGACTTCAGCACCAGTGCACTACAACCACATTGCTAGCTACAGATTCCATTGCCACACCCGACTTGGGTACTGGCCAAGGCCCCAACCCCGATGGCAACAAAGACCATGACTGTGGAAGCATGGTGCCAGCTACTGTTACAATAATGACAGTGCACCCACATGATGCAATCTAAGATGGCTACACCAACCGATGCAACCATCTGCAGGTTCACCCAATGGCCTGTCTAACAGTTCACAAGCTCAGACTGTTCCCTGCTCCCTTGCAATACCATTTTCACACCTCTATGTTCATTTCATGATTCTTGTGCCATCAAATTCTTTACTTTTCGTTTCCCTTCCTTGTCCCCCAGTGTTGTGTTATCACTAATGCTGGCCTGACTTAGGCAAATACTTGTTCATGACAAGAAACTCAATGATGTAACTTGGTCAGATCCACCAGGTTGACAAGACACTGGGGTTGTCGAAGACAAAGACAATCACAAAGGATTGAATACACAAGAATAAGATGATCGATCACTTAGTACCCAAGGTACTAGTATAGACGCGAGATGGTGATGATTCAAGAAGACCAAGCTGGAGAGCCTTGGTCTTCACTAGACAACTTATATACAGCTACACGCTGGCTTTAAAGTGCAGCTTGAAATCCAAACCCTACTACTGCTATCCTAGTAATGAGTCATGACCTGAACTAATAATACCTGAAACACCGGCGAATCCAAATACCGGCGTCATGTAAGTGTCCATGACTAATAGAGGCTTACTATCATAGTCATAACCATATAGTAAGCATCCCAAAACTCCGATGAACACGACACATCAATGAATCAGCAGTCCGAACGATGTCAACCGTGACACCCAGGCTTGCCCACTACACCCTAATCCCTTGGGCTACTGGCACAAATTTGAAGCACCACGATGCCCAGCATTATCACGACCTTGTCAACTACTGCATACACATCAATAACAAGTTTACATCAATGACTTGTACAACAATGACTCAGATGGTGAGGCAGTGGGGGTGGACTCAGCGACTCAGATGGCAAAAGCATCTGTGTGGCAGTGTAGTAGCACATTACTTTAGTACAGGTTGCATGGGATTGATCCAATTACATCTTTCTAATAAAACACTTGTATTGTTGGTTTACCAGGAAAGCCACAGCTATAGCCTGAGCTGGGCCAAAGCTGGCCATGAGCCATAGTCACAGCTATGGCTCACATTTTCAAAAGCCTAAGCTGTACATAGCCAGGCCTAAGCCATGGCATTTGGGCCATGCTGAGCCATTACAACACTACTCCTTGCTCTTTGCTCAGCTTGCTATCCTTCACATCTTGCTCAAACTCTGCTGTCTCATACACCCTCGCTAATGAACCAGCTTCAGACCCATCCTATTGCACAGCTGATGAACTAGCTGCCTTCCTGGATTTCTATATTCACTCCATTCCTTGTGTTCTCAGGACCCACTATCAAGTTGTATAGTGAGTCACCACACTTGCTGCCAATGCAAAAGTTTGTGCAGAGGTAATTTGAGTATGTTTTGATCAGGTGGTGAGTGAGGATGTGTAGAGAAAAGGATATATGTGAACCTATTCTAGCTACCACAGCCCAGTGGTTGCATAGGCTGCTGCAGTAGTGGTGATTGCTGTGAAAGGACGTTCTAGGATGTAGCAGTATTGCTTGACACCTCTGTGTCTTGCACACCTTTAGCCTATTCACTTGCCTCCAAGTCTTTCTCTCATTGATAATGCTGGCCATGTTGAGCAGGGGTAAATGTAAAGACAACCATTGGGAGCAGCTCTGGAAAAGTGGTGACAGATGCCACAAAAAAGAAGCAAATGACACAAACCTATCCCACAGAAATATGAACTTGAATTAAAGGTCTCACCAGTGACCCTACATGGGTGTCCAATCATAAGTGACTAACACACTGTAGCAAAAGCCAATGTTTTAACAGACAGCAAAGAGATACAGTAAAAGAAGGGGTGCACAAAACATGTCAGAAAAAGAATACAGCATGCAACATGAGAAGCCTAAAGCAATGAGTTGGGGGCCAGTCTATGGGCAGATCAAGGGTAATTGTAGCAACAACTAAAGCATGACTGCTGATATGCTGAAGAGGGAAACAACAGAAACAAAATTTTAAAGGGCTAAAAATATCTAAGAGCCCATCCGGCGCACCATTTGTTGCATCCAGCACCAGCCAAAAAATATAATTTGTTTTTGAATTGTTGAGTCCCACAAAATCACCGTCTGGCACACTTTGCTGCAGCTGGCCCCAGCAACGCTGGGTCCAACCACACTGCCAAAAATAAAAATGGGTCCATACCTGTTTTTTTTGTCACTGGACTCGACTGTATTGCTGGAATGTGACTGTGACCCCTGCATTTCAGGGAGCACTTATGTCATCAAACCGAAAATTGACCAAGTTGTAAATGTATTGTGGATAATGAGGCAGTTACAATGAACATGGTGTAGCTACAGTTTGCTCTCATAAGGAGGGTGGCACAGTTTGCAACGGTTTAACCAGATGTCAAAGAATGGAGAGACCTGTCTGGAGATGTGTGAAAGCCAATTTTATTGCAAACACCTACCAAGGTCACCAGGAAGCCAGCAGAAAGTGGCTGACCCTAGGTGAGTGCTGCAGAGCACCATTCTGGTTATGTTGTGCAGGAAGAATAAACACATCTCCGAGCATGTGCACATGCAATAAGGAGGGAGAGGACCTCTTATGTGTTTTATTTATGGAGAACACGCTGTTCAGTAGGTTGGAATAGAGGTGCTCATGTTGAATGTCGAATGAACTGGTGAGCCAATCAAAAATGGGAGCACAATGACTTGGACTATCCCCCAACCCACATAAGTTAGTCATGCATAACCCATTGTTGGCCATGGAGGAATCAGGAAATTGAAGCAAATCTACAAGAAATAGAAAGGTAATAGACCAATGAAGAAGGAAATGAAGGGAAAAGGTTGGTGCTGAAATGCCTGAGCTGGTTAATCGTGTAGAAGGGGGAACTGGACATAGTGCACCAGATCAAATGTTACTCAAGTCGCACTTAGTCAGACACAAGACAAAAAATATATATTCATTTTTTACTACAACAGAAATTGGCGTTCAGGAACCCAGCAATGGCTTTTTATTGCTGGGCTCGACCTCATTGCACTCACCCAACAGAGGTTGCGACCAGCAATTTCCAAGGGCCAAATGTGTGCCAGACAGGCTCTAAGCTTTCACACAACCTTTTATCTTTTATATATTGTATATATTTAATTGTAGAGCAAATCAGCACTCTTTAACAGCTCTCAATTAAGATAAGTCACCAACAGTCTCAAAAATACAATCTCACAAGCAGATATCAGGATATAAAAGCAGCACTGCATAAGGCAGAGGTTACACATCATACATAGCTCAATTTCCAATTCCTAGACCACTTCATACAAGATCCACAGATCTCTCTATTTATGCCTTCTTGTGGTCTTCCTCAAAAGGTTCCAAAACTGTTTGAACAAATGCTTTTTTCTCTGAACATGTTTGACTGAGGATAAAGATGGCACTAAATGCTAATTGAGATATCATCATAACATAACAAAGACAAGAATATACCAACCAATATCAGTAGTCATAATAAATTTCACAAAGAGCTCAATGGAGGGTGCTTGAGAAGATGCTGTAAGATGTTGTTGAATCCTCAAGTCAATCTTTGCCTCCTGATAGTCCAGCTCTGCTTGAGTTAAAGCTATTTCTGCTGACAAGTTTGAGAGTCGTAATAAAGTAGCATGCTTCAAGATAAGAATAACAGCTGTTACAACAAGGTCAAGTATAGTCTGAAAATGATAAAGTAAAATACCAAGGATCAGATGACTGGTGGAGAAAATCTACAAAGATATAATGTTAGAGACAGATGACTCATAATATAAAGACTGTACTTTTTTAATGGTGGGTAGTGACATGACTTGCATTAACTTAAGAAGGGGTAAGAGTCTTTCTTGAACAATGACACAAAAAGTACTTACAAACTGAAAAATCAAAAGATGGTTACTGTTAGCATGTTTAAGAAGTGAGCATCCATATACATGCTAGAGGGTCAGTAATGAAAGGGTTAAGGCCAACAGCAGAAGTCATTAAAAGGAGAATACACAGAAAAGTAGATAGCCACTCACATTCTATAAGGTCAGACAGAAATTGTCAGCAGGCTTAAAATATAATAAGCCATTTTTATCACCAACCAACTAGAGAGCCAAAGACAGAATTGCTATGAGCCTTGAGAGGGACAAAACAATGGCCACTCACATCCTACAGGCAAAAAGACAGAGCTCATCAGTAGGCCAGAAATATCATGAGTAATCATAGTGACTCACTTCCTGAAGAGCCAAGTATATGAATGGTAAGCAGTTAAAATATAAGTGCATCCACTCACTTGCTTGAGAATCAAAGACATTGTCAGTAAAGTTAAGACATAGCAAAGGAAAAAAATTACTCACCACCTTCAAAACCAAGGAACAAGGTTGTCAGCAAGCTTAAAACTACCAAGGTAAGCATAGCTCACTTGCTAAAGAGTAGGTGCAGGAATTGTTAGAACACTTCAAACACTGTGAGTTATAGTAGCCACCCACTCTCTAGTTAAGGAGAAGATAATATGTTGTCCTCAGCCAAGCTGAAAACATAATGAGGCACAGAAGTCACTTACTGCCTTAGAATATAAGAAGAGATATCATTATCAAGCTTGAAATACAGCAAGGATACCACTCACAGACTAGAGAGTTCAAGACAGGCACTATTAGCAGGTTTGAAATGCATTAAGATATGACAACTACTAACAAACTAAAGATGTAAAAATAAGTGCTGTCAGTAGGCTCAGAATGTAGTGAAAAATAGCAGCCACTTACCACCTAGGGTGCCAATAACAGGTATTCTCAGCTAGCTAAAAAATGTGAAACATCATAGCAGTCACTCACTTGCTAAAGAGCCAAGTAGATGTGTCAAGCTTGAAACATTGCAAGGAGCAGAAGCCACTCACTCCCTGAGATTAAAAACAGTTGTTGTCAGTGCTAGGAATGCAGCTAGTAATGACAACTACTTGCCATCTGAAGATTTAAGAATAAGTATTGTTAGCAGGCTTTAATATTAAGAGTCACAGCAACTACTTACAGACTGGAAAGATAAAAATAGGCAGCATCAGTGGGTTTAAAATACAGGGAAGAATGGTAGCTACTCACTTCCTGAAGAGCCAAAGAATAGAATGGTCAACAAGTTAAAATGAAAAAGAAAGAAAAAAGCATGAAAGCCACTTACAGACTGAAGAGCCAAGAGCAGGCATTTGTATGCTTATCCCAAAATACAGAAAAGAATAGCAGCCACTCACCTCCTAAAAGCAACAGACAATCATCATTATTACCAGACTTGAATACAGTGAGAATTAACAGTCACTTACTATCTAAAGAGCCAAAGACAGGTGTTGTCAGAAAGGTTAAGATGTAGCAAGTCACAAAAACTAATCACAAACTGAAGAGCCAAGAACAATCACTGTCAGGCTCAAAACTCAGTGAGGTACAGCAGCCACTCACATTCTGAGAATATAAAGATGGGAGTTGTCAGAAGGTTGACATAAAACAAGGTGTAGCCATTACTAACTTCCTAGAAAGAGAAGAGGCATTGATAATAAGCTTCAGATCAGAAATCATAGCACCCACTCACAAACTGAACCACCAAAGATAGGCATTGTAAATAGGCTTCAAATGCTGTGAAAAACAATAGCAACTTACAAACTAGAGATCCAATAATAGGCATCATTTGCATGCTTAAAACACACTGAGATAATGACAACCACTTACAGTCTTAAGAACCAAGGAGTTAGGAGGACAAGTATTGTCAACAAGCTTAAGTTGTAGCATGGCATGACAGCCACTCACTCTCTAGAGATCCAGGATAGACATTGTAAACAAGCATAAAATACAGTGACTTATGATGCAACTCACCATCTGAAAAAATAGAAAGAATTTTCATCAACAGCCTCAAGAGACAATGCAGCATAGCAGCTACTCACTCCCTTGAGAGTCAAAAGTAGATAATATCAGCAGGCTACAAAATGAATTAAGACAGGTGCCTGCTCACTTCCTAAGTGGAAAGGGTCATCATTAGCATGCTTAAAGTATAGCAAAGAATGAGTGTCACTCACTTCCTAAGTATCAAGAACAAACATCATCAGTGGGCCAAAATACAGGAGGAGATAGTAGTCACTCACTACCTGAAGAGCAAAGGATAAAGTCATAAGAAGTCTTTAAAGGCAACAAGACACAGTAGCTGCTAACCAACTGAAGAGCCAAGAATCATGTTATTATCAGAATTGAAATGAAGAAAGGTATAAGTTCACTCACCACCTAGAGCATCAAAAACAAGATCAGTCAGAAGGATTAGTACTTAATAAGGCATGGCAGCCACTCACTCCCTAAAGAGCCAAGGAGAAAAATTGTCAGCAGGTTTCAAATATGGTAATGCATAACAGTTTCTCACTTCCTGGTAAGCCAAGTACAGATGTGATCAGCAGCCATAAAATATTGTGAGGCATAGCAGCTACTCACTCCCTAGAGAGCCAGAGATAAGAATTATCTGCAGGCTTACAAAGGAGCAATGTACAACAATCACTCACATCCTGAAAAAGCAAGGACAGATGTGTCAGTAGACTTAGAATACAGTAAAGAACAATAAATACTAACTGCCTTAAGTGTCAATGAAGCATTGTCAGCATGCTTGCAAAGGAACAAAAAACTACTCACTTCCTAAATTGCCAAATATATTGTCTCTAGTAGGCAAATATATCATGGCACAAGCAGACACTCACCACCTAGGAAATAAAAGATAAGCATTGTCAGCAGGATTTTCAGTAAGCATAGCAGATACTCACTGCCTGAAGAGTAAAGATGAGGTATGATCAGCATACAGTGAAGCATGGCAATTACTCACCAACTAGAGAGTCAAAATTCAGCATTGTTAGAAGGCTTAAAATGTTACAAGGCATAGCAGCCACTCACATACTGAAGAGATAAATAAAAGCTTAGACAGTAGGCATGAAACACAAAAAAAATACTAGTCACTCACTCCCTAGATAGCCAATGATAAGTGCTATCAGTATATTTGAAATACAGCAGAGCACAATAGCTGCTCACTTCCTAAAGAGCCAGGAGCAAGTAAGGTCAGATGACTTTAAAGATAGCAAGGCATAACAGCCACTCACCACCTTAAGTGCCAAGGATGAGTGCTGTCAGCATGCTTCAAATGTAGAGCACTAAAGCACTGTACTCACAAACTAGACAGCCAAAGCCACACATTATCAGCAAGCTTGATATGCAATGGCAACCACCCACCTCCTAAACTCAAGACAGGTTTCACAAGCTAGCTTAGAACTAAGCAGTCACTCACTTCCTGAAAAAGGAATTGGCAGGCAGCTTGGAAAGCAGTAATACACAGCTGCTACTCACAAACTGAAGAGCCAAAGATAAACATTCTTAGTAAGTTTTAGATACAGCAGACCATGGCAGCTACTTGCCTGCTAGAGAGCAAAGAGCAGTTGTAGTCAATATGCTTGAAAAACAATGAGTTAGAGTAGACACTCACTTCCTAGACAGCCAAGGGCAAGTATTGTCAGACTTGACATGCCACAGCTCAGAACAGGTACTCACAACCTAGAGAGAAGAGAACAGATGTCATCATTAGTTATAAATGAAGCAAGATATAACAGCAACTCACTCTCTAGAGAACCAAAGATAGGTATCATCAACAAGCTTAATGTGCAACAAGTTATCACTCACTTCCTAAAGAGCCAATGACAGATGTTAATACATTTGAATACCCAGTTATGATAATCACTCACTTCCTAGAGAGCCAAGAACATACTCATTAGGCTTGAAACACAAAGCAAGACAGTCACCCACCAACTAGAGAGATGGGCAAGTGTCATCAGTAGGCTTTAAATATAGAGAAATGGCCACCACTTACAGACTAAAAAGCCAAGAGCAATCATTGTCAAAGGCTTGAAAAGCAGCAAGGTATGAAAACTACTCACACCCTAGAGAGCCAAGAACAGGTGGTATCAGCAGGCTTACAAAGCAGTAACAAAGAGCATGCACTCACTTCCTAAGAGTAAGAACAGATGACATCAGTAAGCTTGAATCAAAGTATGGCACAACAGTCACTCACCAACTTGAGAGAGTCAAAAAAAGCTTCATTAGCAGGCTGAGTTGCAACAAGGCCTGGCAGCTACTCACAGACTGAAGAGTAAAGGACATGCATTTTCAGAAGGCTTAAGCAGAGGAGTTGCAGCAAGAATTCACCAACTGAAAAGCCAAGAGCAGGCATTATCAGCACATAAAAAGTAGTGTCACAACAGGCACTCACTTCCTAGAATGCCAAGGGCAGACATTGTCAGCAGGATCAAAATATTAAAAGTCACAATGGTTCACTCACCACCTGGAGAGACATGTATAGATCTTATAAAGCTTGAAATGCAGTGAATTATACCAGCTACTTACCAACTGTCAGCCAAGAGTGGGCATTATAAGCATATTTGAAATGTAACAGAGAAGGATAACAACTCACTTCCTGGAGAGTCAAGGACAGACATTATCTGCAAGCTTTAAATACAGAGCTATAGTATTCACTCACTCCCTGGAGAGCCAACAGGCATTATTAGCAGACTTGAATGCCACTAGGTATGGTAGCCACTCACTTTCTGAAGAGCCAACGATGGGTGTCGTCATGTTTGAAACACAACAGCACACAGTAACTACTCACAAACTAAAAACCAGAGAGCAAAAGTGTGCTCAGGTCAATCAATCGGAAAATGTGAGTAAGAGCTAGCACTCACCAACTAGCAGTTGGGCAGCACGTTGGGTAATGTGAGACATGTGCCACGTATTAAGACCTTATCAACACTTACCCAGGTGAATGGAAATGGACGAAGACATTCCCTAACTATGACATTTGGAGCGTCGGCCTGAAAGATGGCAAGGGGTATGCCCTCCCCCCGGCTAGTGTTGAATAGGACCTCCGCTTCAATATCTGATCGGACACTGTAAGGATTGTTGAGTCCGTCACTCAATTTGCCCATTCATTTCGCATACACACCGGTTTAAGGCCAATTTAACACTGAATTCTAAATTACCCCTCTGTACAGCTAAAAGCATCAATGAGACGATATCTTCGTTCAATGAAGCAGCCGTCTTCTCAATAAGAGTGGTGCAGCGCGTATCTTCGTTGTGCATTTCTGGCGCAGAACATCAGTGAGTCACCCCTGAATTTGAGTTGAACCCACTTTCTAATCGTACATATCCAACATTATCACCGAGGGGACGCAGGTAGTGCTCTTGAAATATGTTTTCGGCCACTTCAGAGACATTGGCATTCGGGTATTCATTCGGGTAGTCCGATATATGCATTTCCACATTGCGCAGGAATTGGTCATATTTGGTGAATACCACAATGATGGGAACTTCAAAGTGATGCGTTAAATATAGCATCGAATGTTCGTAAAGGCACACCATTCTGATCAGGACAGATTCCCTTGCAAAATTTCAGGTCGAGCTGTGGTCGTTGGTTGTCCATTGGGACGCAATACCTTAAAGTGTGAGGGTCAGTCACGGTTGTCGTAATCGCGGACAGTCGGGAGTACAAACCATATGGCGTGCAATCTAGAACGCAGTAGCTTGGCCCTACATTTGCGTCGAATGAATTCTTGCAAGATTTGAAGCTCCTCTTCGCTACCTGATTCGATTCCGCGAGAATCGTGAAAAACGTAACCCATATGATTGGAGAATACAAGCTCATCCTCAATCGTATGCTCGCCTCGCTGGCTCCATGTTAAGAAGCAACCGAAGAAAAGGACCAATGTTACTAACATCCATGGACGGGTCAAGTGGGACCTGGTTGGCCCGGTGAGATCAAACTCGCAAAGAAAAAACTGGGCCACCGTGACGTACCTCCGAGCCCTCATTTCCTCGGTAAATAGTAGGGCTCTCAGTCGTTTCACAGACCCTTTGTAAGATCGATGTCTTTCCTGCATTTGCCCTTCCTATGATTAGGACACGGAACTGGGTCTTCAGAGCTCGATGACGGGTTTGTTGGGTGTCCATTGGAGCAACAGAGTTAGGATGGTTAAGAGTACCACTGGCACCAGTGGTGTTGACAAGGGTGTTGATCGATTTGATCAACTCGAATGTTGCTTTCCCTCACCTCAAACTCAAATAAACTCAAACGGACCGAACCACCGAACCGGTCTGCTATCCAGATTCATATTTCATTTCTTTCAGCGTAAGCGACTAGTACAGTAGTCCCGGCACGCAGGTCTGATGGTAATACCCTTGGGTAATACAGTCATTTATCCTGTACTCCACAGTCACGGTAGCGCAATAAAAGTCAATCACATTAATCACAAAGCACAGCACTCAGGCTGCAGAAACACTCTGGGCACTGGCGTTTGGGGTTATCCAAGTGCCAGTGATTGTTAGAGACGATATCTCTGCTGTGAACTAACCACGACGATGGCACTGACAACGAAGCCGTCATGTTCATCGATCACCATATCGGTGCACATTCCAGGCGACCGTACCCAACTACGTGGCAGGAAAGCGCTGAGCGCCCCTTAAGTTGGAGCACTCAGCGATTCCAAGTCAGCCTTCGGGCCTTTGGCCAAAAAAAGATGTCGTCGACAGTGGTTCCACTTTCCTTCGAACTTGAATATCTGACTCACCATCATGATCGATACATTGAATGACTATGCTTGTGACTATGCCAACTTCCTTGGCATAGACCTGACCAAGAACCCACTCTCAAACGCACTCCGATCCTACGCTTCAATTGCATTGCTGAGGTTGTAATCATTTAGTTGTCACTCACAATTGAAGAAATTAAACAAAGGGTGCAAAAAGTTCAGATGCAAGGAATCGAACACTTAGGCATGGTTAGAAAATTTAAGGGATAGCAGCGTTAACTGATACTAGTACACCAAGCCCAGTTGCTATGATCAACCTCAGCCGTGCTATATGAGTAGCATTCTGGGCACCCATGGTGAAATCCTCAAAATTACAGGTTGGCTTTGTGCGTGTGCTCACGTTCTTTCCACATGTACAGCGTTCCAGCTCTTTCGAGCGGAGACGCTAAGCGGTTGCGTGACGTCGCGACACTTACACACGCACGCTGGAACATGTCTTCGCCAAGTAACCAGTAACTACTCACTTTTTATACGTGTCGCATTTGTACGCTTACATCCGACTCTTGTGGTTGACTGAAGAAATCCTTCTCGCCCGTTTTCGGATATTTATGTAGCTTTCGGACGCGCCTCCTTTCCCTTCTACTTCGTCCTCTAATCGTATGCCATTCTGGAAAGTAATCGCATCCTCTGACTGGCTGAAATTTTACTCTGGTGACCAAGGTAGTATATTTTTTTCGGATAAATAAGGGCGTGGGATGATCAACCGAGGAAGTTGAACACGAAAAAGTGAAGTACAACGGAGCCCACGACAAAGTCTGCAAAAGCCCTGCAGGGGTGTGAGCACGCCATCATGGGAGCTTTGAGTCAATACACACCTCTCGGGTGACACGTCTTTGAACAATGTGCGATTCGCCGAATTTACTTGGGAGCGCAGCGACGCAGCGAGCACGAACTGGCCAACCGTACTTGCGAACCTGTCCGCAGCAATCAGTATTTGCGGTTGCAAAGAGGGGTCACAAATATGAGTTTCGTACCCCGCGAGGAAGGCGTTGAAGGGGAAGCTGGTGACGATGACGCAGTACACGAATTGGATGACGCCATTGAGGATGAGGAAGAAGAGGAAGGCGTCTATGAATTTCAGGCGGGACGATGTAGAGTCGAGGTACGCGGTCCAGAGGGACTGCACGGCGGCCGAGGAATGCGATGAGGGTGCCAGTTTGGTGGGCAAAGGAGTGTGTTTGGGGGTGCTCGACGATGTCTTGGGTCCAGCCATTTTGGTAGTTTTCACGATTACGAGCCTTACGACGTGTCCAACCGGAGTTGCTGTACTGCGGTGTCCTGGGTCCTGCCAACAACACGGTCCCCCGGACTCTTGCCATCAACGACTTGAGCTCACTTGTCCTCGTGTCGCGTCATGCACCGTCTTGCTCACGGCCTTGCAAAAGCAGGCTGCTCATCGACACGCGCAGCGCGGTTAGCTACAAGCTCATGGTGCAGTACCGCCACGTCTCCAGCCCACCTACTGCCCTCTACGTCACGTCGGAACATCCACGTCCGCGTACCACTCCCATATAAAATCGAGCATGGCATGGGCGATTTCCTCCCGCCCGCCGCGCTCAAAGTCATCGCGGAGGACTACCAACAGGGTCTGCTCGACCGTCTCAATGAGCAAATAAAAGGTGCGTTTTGCTGCTCCTCGCACTTTTGCGGGGGTTTTGGTTCTAGAGACTGACGTGGGGTTGAACAGGCACAAAATTAGAAAACCAGAGCGTAGCTCAGATCGTCATCTCGACTGCACCGAACGAGAGCCAAACGCTCGCGTTCAACTACGCGAGCCTCGCGCTCAACAACAGTTTCTTCCTCCACCACCTCGTACGTGTCGTGTGCAACCACTCCCAAAAAAAAAATCTAACATTGACACACCCTCAGAAACCACCAACGGCACCAGCCCATAACCACGAATTCGAACTGACCAGCAAGCCTGTCAACTCCGAGCGCACACACACGCTCGGCGGCATCATAGCCTCACAACTCGGCACCCTCGCCGACCTCAAGACTTACGTCGCCGCCGCAGCTCAAGGCATGCACTCCGGAGGCGGACCAGGCGGCTTTGTCTGGCTCGTCACAGACGCGCTCGGTAGACTCGGCGTCGTCGCCACTTATGGCGCCGGCACGCTCCTCGTAGCCGAGCGCAGACAGTCTCTCGGGCCGGGCGGTGCGGAACTCGGCGGGATCTACGAGCCCGCCACCCGCACGCCGCAAGACCAGCCACCCTCGCCGCCATCGTGGTCGTCGCCGTCTGGCCACGCGAAGGCGCCAGCACAGGCGCGCGCACTCTCGACGAGCGCACGGGTGTCCGTACAACGCCCCGCCAACGTATGGTCCGACCAGCAGCACCCTGCTTCGAACGCGGGAGCCGCAACGGAAATGTACGCCGCGCCTGAGGCGCAACCCGCGCTCGACTCGCTCGGGCGCACGTTGTACCCGCTTTTCTGTGTGAGCGTGCATGAGCATGCGTGGATGGCGGCGGGATATGGGGTGTGGGGTATGGAGACGTATTTGGAGCGATTTTGGACGTACTTGGATTGGGCGGCTGTGCGGAATGCTTATGCGCGGTATGCTTTCCGCTCTGGCAAGTATTAGAGTGCGACTTTTGTGCCTATATTATCTCTGCTCATTCTTCGTTCATTGGTCCCGCAATAAAAGTAATACATTCAATCGGTTCATGACCATCAGCCAAGATCGCCCCAAGCCGATGCGAAGAGCAACTAACTTACTTGCTCTCTGTAGTGGACCAAAAGGTGAAAGACCACGTTGATATTATGCCCTATAGTACTGGTACTTGGTGGTGACACCTTAACACGACTCCTCCGAGTCTTTGTATTATTATTTTGGACATAAAACACCGCGAACCCCCCAGCTCCCGCATCGTGCGTCACTACATCTAGCTCCGCAAATGGACAAGACGAACTAAAAGCTGTGTGTGCCAATGAAACCGTACTCTCCAGAAATACAATATACGGAAGAAATGTACATATCATGACGAAAATCCCCCCATTCCAGTTTGCAGACTCGTAGCTGAGGAGAAAGGAACGTTCGATGTACTCGGCGATAGCACACTCTCGCGTGGGCTTTGCGGGGTCGTCACCGCTTCTGGGTGTGGGATTAGTAGCAACTGACGTAACCGCCACCCAGTGACGGAGGTGGGACCCGGAAGGGACACATCACTCGAAGGTGTACTATTTGGCAATGTCTCCACTGCCGTGCTACCTCTTTCCTTGGGTATGACCTGCTCAGGCGTAGTCCGACTCGTCTCCGCTCCTTCCGTATGTGGAAAACCAAGTGCTAGAGGGCTTAGGAACCCGGTCGGTGCTGGTGTGAAGCGACTCTTCATATTAAGAGCGTCAGAGGAAATGAGAGAAAGTAGATGGGGTTGGCGGCGGGTTGCCACCAGCGAACTCGGAACGGGGTCGGTTAATAGAGTCCATGGCTTGAACCTCAGCAGGTTGGGTAAACTCGGAACTCACAAACAGCCGTGAGAGAACATGGTCATTGTCTCTGCCATATCCGTTGAGGAGATAGGTGGGGACAAAGAATGGCGTTCATCGAACAAGGAATGCGCGTTTTGAATGAGATCCTCCAAAACCAGACCCTCTGAGGGAATTAGTTGGAAATTTTGGAATAGTCTATGGAACATGCATCCACGTGAACACCATTTTCGACGACTTGATTCCCACCAAGGACAGTGTAGCGTAACCGAGCTGCAAGCGCCACTACGGTCATGGAATTCTTATCTGAATGTGAGGCAACACGAAAGAGATGCCGCAAAAGGGCTCCTAGAGACGCTTTATGCACCGGTGGTAGTTGACGAATTTTTGATCGCAACAGCGAGAAATCGTTTTCGGTAAACTTGTCTATGCGTCGACCGGAATGTGGGTGTGGTGTTGATGACATTTGTGAAGGTGTTAAGACCGCTCACTTCTATTCTTTGCATAGTTTCTATAATCTTCCACACATAGCATAAACAGCGGCTCGGGAAGATCCCGGAGGTAGCGCTAGAGAGATGAACGTAAGGATATAACGCATGTGTAATAATTGTGGTGGCTCACGTCAAGAAGCCATATAACAGAATGGATGTTGTGTGTAATGCTGAACGAGAATGACTTCTCACTTTCAAACCTACACTACGTCGCAACTGAACGTGAACTCATGTGAGCTAGCCCGTCGTTCATTGGGATCATGGTAGATTCCACTGGCCTGTAGTACTTCTGTGCTGAGTGGATAGCCCACCTGCGACACTAAACACAAGTCCAAACAAAGGCCACAGTCAGCTTACCGAATATACAGTAGGCGCCGTATGTAATACGCAGTATCCATACTGTAGTTCGTAAAGGAACTTTCGAGTGTGATTTTCTGAATGCCGCCTCAGGTATGTATCTCTCTGCTCGTCGTTCGTTCGTTGGTCGGTTCGAGCGAATGGCCCAACTTGAAGGAACAAGGACAATATCTCCCGAGGCTGATTCACAGATTGAAGCGTCTTATTTCCTGTGCCACTGGAGTTGATGCCATGGGAATTCCTTAAAACACGTAATATCATGGCCCTAACTCCCGCATCGTGCATCAGTACGCAAGTCGACCAACCGAAGCAAATATTTCCAAAGATGAAGGTGTCCATGAAACCGTACCAGTAGCGTCCAGAAATACAATAAAACCGAAGAAATATACATATTATAAGAATCTCCCCATTCCAGTTTGCAAACTCGTACCTGAGGAAATAGGAATTTCCGATGCACCCGATAGCACGCTCTCGGGTGGGCTTTGCGGGGTCGTCATCGCTTCTGGATGTGAGGGTAGTAGCGACTGACGTAACCGCCACTCAGCGACACTCGCAGATGTGAGTACTGGAGGGGACAAATCATCCGGAGGTGTACTATTTGGCGATGACTCTACCGCATTGGCGCCTCTTTCCTCGGATATGACCTGCTCTTGCGTATTCATCTCCACTCCTTCCTTAAGCGTATTTGATGAAAGTCCTAGTAGTGGGCTTAGCAAGGCGTGAGGCGATGGTGTGAGGCGACTCTCCACAGGGGCATCCGAAGGCCAAGAGGTGAAAAAGGATTGGGGAGAGGTGTGGATGCCATCAACAGGCCCTGGACGTTGTCTTGTAGCAGAGCCCATGGTTTCGAGCACGGCGAGTTGTGGCAAGTCGGGAGTCAAAAATAACGAGCCGTAAGTGTGGGTAAACGTTGTCTCTCCAATAATGGGTGAGGGAACAGGTGGCGACGGAGAAGGTCGCTTGTCAAACAGGGTCTGCACGTTTTGGATGAGATCATTCATAACCAGTCTCTCTAAGGGTATCAGCTGGAAAAATCACAGCAGGTCGATGCAACATGCCTTCACGTTAACACCGCCCTCCAAAACTTCATCCCCGCAGAGGACAGGATAACAGAACCAGGTGGAGAGCACTTCCACGGTCATTCCATTCGTGTCTGAATGAGAAACAACACGCAAGAGATGCTGCAGAAGAGCCTCTAGCGTTGCCCAGTGCACTGGATGGAGTTCACGGATCTTCGGTTGCAAGAGTGAGAAATCGTTTTCGGTATTTCTGGCTTCACGAAACATCAGTTTGTGGATCTGTACAGATTCCTAAAGTACTACGACTGCTTACATCTGTATTGCGTGTAGTGTCTATATTCCTGCAACGAGAGTTCTAATAGCGGTTCTGGAAGATCCCAGAGGTAGCGCTAGAATCAAACTTAAGGAATTGACGCGTTTAAAATAGTTGCATTGGCTGACCCTGAGAAGCGCCGCGACGGAATGGATTTTGTCTGTGGAGCTAAAGGAAAATGGCTTTTCATTTTCAAACCTGCGCAGCAACTGATTGTGATTTCATATCAGCTAGTACATTGGGCAGAGCAGTAAATTCCACTGACCTCCAGTACTTCGGTGTCATATATGGAACCGGACTGCGACACTTAGCGCATAAATACCATTACACACCTCGATCGGCTTACCGAGTATATGTTGGAAATATTCATACCTCTCTTCTCGACTTCTTCGATGCACATTCTTACCACTTTTGGAACGGTGTCTTCATTCGTCTCATGGTCTACTAGCACTAGTAGGGGAACACCGAAAATCAAGTTCGAATATCCGCCGGGATGATAGTTGCAATAGAGAGTGAGCGGAGGGACAGAAAAGGAAAGGGCTCGACGGAAAGACGCTCTCAGATCGGATGCATCCGCTCCGGCCAAGGCCATCTCAACTTTTGCACCGGTGCTCTTAGCCAAGTCATCAAAATTTCCGCACGTCGTGCTGAATACCATGTCAAATTCTGGGAGATCCACAAAGGTCAAATTAGGACTGACACCATACCCTCCATATAGTTGACAAAAACGTTCTTGACAGTTGGCGTGAAAACAAATTCTTCAAGAGACTGTATTGGCAATGTTGGCAGGATAGCGGAATCGTAGCATAGATTATCACTCACATCGTATCCGTCTCCTAGACTCTCAGCCCTTATCAATCGCAAAGTGTTGAGGTGGCTAACGGCCGCCCTACAGTCGTCGTCGGACACTGATGCAGAGAGTTGACTCAGTAAACCAAGATTGAACGCATGGACGAGTCAGGGTGACATCGGCGATACCTTCTTCAGACTGTGTGGGCTTAACAGGCGCAGGTTCTCGCAAATCTTCCCGCCGACCACGAAAGAGACTGAGGGACGACACCTTACTCCCAAACCTTTTGTTAGGGACGTCCTGAGGACGCTGTGAATTATCGGTGGTGTCAGCATGTTTCTGAGGTTGGTATTTCCTCCAGCATGCCGCTTGGAGCTTCGAGATTACATTCTCTGCGTGCTCAGAATACTTAGCGGCAGATCTTTTGAGATATTTTTCGATCCGCTTTCTTGTCACAGCTTTCGATTCCTTCCAGATTGTCTTACTATTAGAACAGGTATGCCTACCAGAACGAGATCTTCCTCGCTTACCTTCAATATTTTAAGAGGTTTAATCACGTCGTTGTCCAAAGTATCCACGAAAGTCTGTTGGATGTTGGCCTCTACACTCATGTGGGCAACATACCATAGATTGGAACGTGCAAACGCGTACCTCTTTCTAAGTTATCTCTCAAATCATCCCATGCTTGTCTTGTCGTACTTGCTTCGGTACGTGAGTCATACGAGGCCTCAACGGATTTTGCCTTGCCATGGAGCTTCCGTAAAGAATCGATACTTCGAGAAAAACAAGTCGGTCGAGGAAATGTCAATTTGATTTCTCAGACGTCAACTCACTAGGTTACCTCGATACGTCGCCTGAAGATAGAACGGTCAGTGTAAGGTGTAAAACTCAAAACAATGTTGGTGGACCTTTCTTCAAAGAAAGGCAAATAGCGATTTGCGATGATTCTGAGTTGCGCATCGAATTGGGCAAGCAGGGTGTTGGAATGGCTCTCAAGAGCTACTCTGGGCTGAGGTTCTACGGAGATGAAAGACATGGGAATGTGTAGCCTGAGGAGGGTGGAGAGGGGGATCCAAATATTGTAGGCTGTGAATGTCGAAGCAGGCTATGTACTAGTAACGACCAAGGTACTATATTTTCTCAGGCCGGCAAACGCCAGCCTAAATTGACTAAAATAAAACGGTTACAGCTACATCCATATTAGGAGGCGCTTTTTCCCATCGAAATTGGAATAGTCTGATCCGATCTCAGTTTAAAGGCGAATTCCGCTGTATTGCGGCAACCATGCCGAAGTTGTTTCCCACAACAAATGTATTGGTAGCAATTTCAAACCAATTCAGTCGCTATGAACTCAGCTGTCAAAATATTTACGTCAGCTCTCCGTGCTAATTATTTGGTGAGATGGATATTCGGCTTTCAGAATGCCGACGCCGATGGCATGACATTATGGATGTCTCTGACCTTAGTCAAGCCGACACGCACATGTTGCGCACATGCTGACTCTTGCACATTTGTGAACAGTGGCAACTGAGAAGTCTCGAAAGTGAATTGCACTTCATTAGAAAGCTGAAATCCTCATCGAAAAGCTTATTTAAAAAGGCCATTGTTGGGAACTCATCAGCGTCGTGTTGAGTTCTAGAAGTTTCCCATTTGCAGCCCATTTGAGTGATCTGCTTAATATCTAGATCTGGAACGCAGTGGGTGGTTCACGTTTCAGGCACCAAGGGAACTGATATCGAGATCCAACGACCTGACCTCAGACTTCCCACTCAGCTGAACGCAGTCCAGACTTTCTCCTCCAAAATCAACCTAGCCTCCACCTTTTTCATCTCTCTCTGGTCTAATACTCTTTTAGTTGCTCTCACAGCACTGACAACTTTTCAGAAAAGCCACTTGCAAGTACTGCAAGTATCGGGCAGTGTGGCCTTGTGTTGTCGAACGTGCCCCACTTTATCTTGATCATCATCACACACTCCATCTCCGCAGGGCTGATACCGAGCTTTTTGATACTGCACCAGGAATTTGTGCCAGGTAAGCGCAGTTTGTGTCAGTTCCGAAGATCGCACCACTGCATCTACAGGCCGTGTGCGCCCGAGAAAGCGCAGCGTGTACTTTCTGAGATCTGTATATCCACCGCAAATGTTATTTTTTTAAGAGCGGAGGCATTCAAGTAAACATCGTTCATGAGAGAAACACACTTGTCATGCAAATGCATCTGGTCCAATCCATTTTGGAGCAATTCGATGATGACTTTGTTGACGGTGTTCTACGCAGGAAATCCCTTTGTCCACGCGAGAAGATTTTCCTTGCTGATATCCATGTGTTTGACCCACTGGCAGGATGAGAAGTTCATGCTAAGACTCATCGTAAGTAAGTTGTCATCGACAACTCTCGCATTTTGGACGCCATCTTGTATTTCCGCGTTGACTTTAAGAAACTCGGCTATGGAGTTGGAAAGGAAGTCTCAGCAAGGCAAACCGCGGGTGAGGTGCTGATATATGTAGTCTGCACACGTTCCGAAAAGATCAATGAGTCGCCAGAGGTCAAGAAAGTAGCGGCCGCATCCAAGTGAGAGACGAGATATAACACGTCTGGAGAAACTCGACGCACCGAATAAGCCTGTCGTTTCCCTGTCTTGAGAGCTCCAGAGACGTGATTAATTTGCTGCTTTACCGTGAGCAGGAAGCATCGAATTGTTCAAGCCTGGACCATATGTACTGTATACAGTATCACTGTCAACGGATGGCCAAACCCGCACATTCCGAGGTTGAACAGTCGGTAAAGGTGGGAAGTGATGTAAATGCAAACATCTCAATCGAGAGGATACTTCTGCTCTATGTTAGCAAGAAGAGAGTTGATTTTGTCTAGGCCATCCACGGACTCATCGTGGCCAATAGTCTACTAGTAGGCCTCCATTCGCTCTGTCTGCTTGTGTATGGAAGGCCGGGCTGTACGAAATAGAGTGATTGGAATATTAAAATAATGTGGCTTTGCTTGAGGTTGAAGCTTGAAGTGCGGAGAGAGATAGCACACGATTGCTAGAAGCCTATGAAGACCAGGAGTGACTTGTGACCAGGGACTAGGGACTGGTCCGCAGCCGCAGGTGCTGCCAGTGCTGCTCCGGGACGCCGGAACGGGCACTCCAAGATGTTCGCTTAGTAACGTTCGCCTTCAACCTTTCTTCGGCTTCAACCATGTTCGGGAGCAGTATATCTGCCAACCTCCTTATTGGTAATGTAAATGGGCGAGATGTCGGGTTCCAGTCACGCGGACAGGTCATATCTTTGATCATGTCGAATCGATGGATGACCCCGAGGGGTCGAAAGTTCTAATCTGTGCAGTCACTATAGCATTGCACAAGTTTACTCCCTAGTAACTAGGAGCACCTGTTTCAGACTGCAGCTGTGAAAATACGCAAAGATCGTCAAACCTGTACGAATATTCCTCACTTTCATCGACCGTTGAAGTGGCAGTGCTGAACCTTACCAGCCTCACCAGTCTCACATATCTAGATCTGATCGTCTCCGTTGTGAAATCAACGAGTCGCCCTTTGGACACTGGTGAGATTGTTTCTCCCGAAAATTCTTGCGAAACAAGACAAGATCGTGACAGAGTATATTCAAAAAGTGCTTCAGACTTCAAAATACAGGACAAGCATCGTACTACCCTATACCGATCCATTTTCAGCTAGGGCGCTCTTTTTCTCACATTATGGCCAAAAACTCAATCTCGAACACACACTCCCTTGCAAACCCCAGCCTGGGATCTTTTATTCTCGTGGCCCCTCGACCTTGTGCAGCGCGTCTTTCCCATCCCACCCCGGTGGACAGAGCGAGAAAGGCGGCTCTGCGACCTTCGACTCGGCGCCCTACACACTTGGAGACTGTCCCGACGGTGGCCTGCAGGCGTGGTTGGTCGTATTGGGGGTGCGTCTTTCAGTGTAGGTGAATCTGTGGACTGTTAAAGATAACGCACTAGGCTTCTTGTGCTAATTTTGCAACGTGAGTCGCTGCCTCATACAGCCTTTTATTGATCACTTCGTTCATGAGACTGACGACCGTTCCCAAATCTGGCTGTGCTGTTTCCTGGGGGGTTAGTAGGCCTCACATGGTACAGCGGATTGGTGGTGCTGATCATGCTTCATGCCGCTCAATAGCTCTTTCAAGACTATTACCAGAATGTCTTGCTAAAGGGAACTTCACCTTCTACGATGTATGTCTCCCGCCCCCCTACCTTTTGGTTTTCACATTTACCAATGAATATTTCTTGTAGAGCTTGGATTGGTTCCATACAAGTACGTGTTTAGATTTGTCGTTCAGGTGGAAGTTCACCTGTTGACCAGGTTACTCTATTCATGCTCCCTGCACTCATTTCTGGTCGCCTATTCGATCTTGGCTACTTCCGTAGCACTCTAACCGTTGCATCGTTAAACCTTGTTGTATGCACGATTTTGATGGCAGAGTGCCATGAGTTCTGGCAATTACTACTTTGCCAGGGCTTCGGCATTGGTGTCAGTCTCCAAAAATGCCTCTCCTCTCCAAAACCTGATTTTAACTATCCATATTTTTAGATGTCATGTGGTTTAGTATTTGGACCAGTGATGAGTGTCATCGCTCATTGGTTTAAAAAGAGACGATCCACAGCACTTGGGATCGTTACCTTTGCTTCCTCAATCGGAGGCATGGTGTTCCCTGTAGTGTTTCAAAATTTACTCATCACGGTCGGGTACGCACAGATAGTGAATATCCAACTCCCCAGTCTAAGCTAAGTTTCCCTACAGCTTCAAGTGGACGATGAGAATCATTGCGTCAATCCTTATCCTTGCCATGGGAATCACAAACTTGGTATGTGTATCACGTAGGACACAGTGTGCATACGAATATACATTGACGTGTCGTAGACGATACGGCGTCGATTTCCCCCGACCATGCTTTCTGGTGGCTTGTTTAACGCAAAGCAGTTCAGGTCTCCTGCCTATACAGGATACACAGCATCTGGCTTTGTCATGTTCCTCGGCCTCTATACAGGTTAGCCAGCATCACACGCAATATGTCTTGCGGAAATTTGATATCCCTGACTGACACACGGGCACACATGCAGTGCTCACTTTCATCGATGCTAGCGCACATTCTCAGGGCGTCCCGGAAAGCTTCTCCTCCTATCTTGTCTCCATCGCAAATGCAGGAAATGCTGTCGGCCGTCTAACCAGCGGCATCCTCGCCGACAAGTTCGGTACGTCCGGCTCTTCCCCCCTCACTCACCTTTACTCACCCCCGTCGCGTCTCTCTAGGCCCAATGAACATCATGATACCTGCGTCGTTCATTACTGGCGTGCTTACCCTTGTATGGCCGCATCCACGCGGGACAGCCGCGCTCGTTACGATCGCGGTAACCTATGGCGCGTCGTCCGGCGCGGTGGTGGCCCTCCTCTCCGCACCGATGATGGCGCTCGGCGAGAGCGCTGACGTTGGACGCCGCACGGGCGTGTTCTTCACCATCGCCTCACTTGGCAGTCTTGCGGGCCCGCCGATATCCGGTGCGATTATCTATTCAACGGGTGGGTACAGTGGCGTCGGGATTTTCGCTGGTACGTGTTCGTCGGTGAAACCTCAGGCCTCAGGCTTAAAATCCAGATTTTTTTTCTCTTAGGTTGCTCGTTGATGGTCGCAGTCTTTCTTCTGGCGATCTCCCGGTACTTTGTGCTGGGTGGATGGAGAGGCAAAGCATAACGGAGTACGGATACTCTCAAGGACTCCGTACAAACATAGACACATCGTAGATATCATTCACGGATTGTCTGGTGCGCTCGGGCAGACGCGGTCCTCTCCTTCGTCGCAGGACTAAAAGGTGAAAACTGCGGCCAAGTAGAAGCAAACCCGATGTTACCCCCGTGGTAATCAATTCCAGTCAAGTTCTTGCAAAACGTAACACTACGATCCAACTCTTACATCACTCGTGCGGGTGTCACTACACCTGATGACGCTGGTGGTCTAGCTGTAGTAGGTGAGAATAGTCGTGCCGATGAAACGGTGGCATCCACTGGCATAAATACGCAGCTAAATACGGAGGGGATGTATGCCAAGGGGCAAAACTCCCCATTCCAGTCAGCAGGCTCGTAGCGTAGCAAAAGAGAGCGAAAAATCGGATGTACTGGGTAACACGCTATCAGTTGGGCTTTATGGAATGATCAGCGCTTCTGAAGGAGAGGGTGGTCGCAATTGACACGTAACAGTCAAAGTGACACAACCCCCGGCGGAGTCCTCTTTGCCAATTTCTCCACCGCCCCGGTATCTCTCACCTCGGGTATAGTTTGCGCTGGCATGGTCGTTTCCACTCCCTTTATAAGAGTCTTTGACGATGCAAGTCCCAGATGGTAGCTTAGAAAATGAGTCGGTGATGGTGAGCGGCGAACCTCCATAGCCAGCATCCGATGTTAATGAAGAGAAAGATGATTGAGGAGACGTGGGGACGCCAACAACAGGCCCTTGACCATGTCCGATAGTCGAGCCCATGGCTGAGAGTGAGCAGTGGCAACTCGGGACCATAAATAACGAGCCTTAGGTGTTTGTAGGCGTCGTTTCAGCCAGATTAGGCAAAGGAACAGGGAGGGACACAGTTGCTGAGTTCGGTGACTTAACCTTTTTTGGCAAGCATTCGCACGGCCGGGACCGAAGCGACCTTGATACTGTAGGTCAACGTTCAACGTTCAACGGCGACGACAAAGCGGCCTTGACATCCGCATCCGACACTGCACATCTACCACAGCACAGGTGCCGGAACTACTGTACAGGGAACGTCACAGATCCTTACCTCGGCCTGAGCTGGTTATACCACGCGCTTTAACGCCAAACATATAGTCGCATTATAGAATGGCTGTCTCGAGAACTACGTTCCGCGAGACTAGGCAGAGAATCTGTGCAACCTATTCAAGTTCCTGCACCGCTCGGCGCACGGCGTCAGCTCCACGGTGACTGGTCCGTCGGCCAGGGTCCCACGTCCTCGATATTCCCCGCATCCTGTAAGCGATACACATTGTTGGAAGTCCGAAACCACTACGCTTGCTACAGCTACATTCATATTACAGTGCTTTTCATAACAAAATTCACCCCTCATTTTGAATACACAGCGGACTTCTGAAACTAAGAGCGGGTTCATAATTAAGTCCAGCAGAAATTCTCAGGAAATCGGGTTATCTCGAAAAATTAGGTTATAGAATAGTTATCCATGCTTGGCAGTTGCGCCCCCTTCCCTCCAAACCGACTTTTGTTCAGTTATATCCCTCAAGCCCTCCTCAACGAGTTATATTTATGTCCCTTGAGGGACTGTGTGCTTCAGAAAGTCATGAATACAAAGGGATCAGTGTATGTTCGATCAAGAGGTTCACAGAATCTGAGTCAGTGCTCTAGTGTTATCCATGTTTGCTCTCAGAACCCTTTCCCTCCTCCTGCCTTCCTCTGCCACTACTATCCCACTGCCTGGCATGCCCGTCAGCTAGGGAACCACACCCTCAGATCTACACCAAACGGCTCACTGCCACTGCTGCTGACCGCCTCTCCACCTTGATATCAACCATCACCAGATTCACCACTGCATCACCACCCAAGCTACAACAACTGCTACGATGACTCGGACAACAAGGAAAATGATGCCAGGTGAATATGACTGTAACAGCAGCGATGATGATGCAGGCGGTGAGGGAGACACAGAATGAGCATCACCGGCATGGCACAAGAACATCCGCCACCACAACAACCACAACACGACCATGAGTTGAAGGGGTCGATTGATACCCTTTTCAGATGAACACACTGTAGACTAGCCATGTATTTTTACAAATAGAAATATATATTTTGGTTTTGTTAAAAACAGTGAGTCTTGGGCCCCTCAGTTGTGAAAGGGAAAGAATCAGGTGGACGCTTTGCTTACATGTATGTTCTTGCTGTGTGTGTGAACCCTCATCGATTTTCAACCTCGTCATTTGTAATACCCCATTTGATACGAATATATGCTATGTGTCGGATAAGTAGATCACATATATTCATTTTTTAATTACTCGAATAATTTTTGCAGGGCGGCACAGCAGCCGGAACACCCATTTGAATCCGCCTGTGTGAAAAAAATGGTAGGGGTGAATTTTGTTATGAAAATTGCTGTAATAGGCGCATTTTCCCATCGAAATTGGAATAGTCTGATTCGATCTCAGATGAAAGGCGAATTCCGCTGTATTGCAGCAATCATGCCAAAGGTGTTTCCCACGACAAATGTATTGGTAGCAATTTCAAACCAATTCAGTTGCTATGAACTCAGCTGTCAAAATGTTTAAGTCAGCTGTATGTGCTAATTCGGTCAGGGGCCCCTTACATTGGATGTAGCTGTAAAACAGGGTGGTACTATTCTGTACAGCTGTAGCGATGCGAAACGCTGAGTGCGAATTCTGTGAAGTTGGAATAGAAAGGAAATGGGAAAGATGATGGAATGGGTTCACAGGCAGCAGGCCTGGACGGAGACGCACGTGGGACGCTAACGGAAAAGAGACAGCAAAGGAGGCATAGGAAACATAAGAGACCTGTGTATTTCCGAGCGCGAGTCGAAGACTATGTACTGTAAGTAAAGCTTAGTAATTTTAGTATGCTATGTAAATATGTAGTTTCACGCCTAGACGGGAAGCAGTCGTTACACAGCAAACGGCACTTCCGTGTGAATATTGAATGCTGGAGCTAGAGTGACTTATGGAAGATGTCTCCGGATGCACGTATCAGCTTTTCATTCTGTTTCATATATAAACTTTCATCGTCGTACTGGCCTCGGAGGGTTCTCTTTGGAACACGTGGCCCAATGTCCCCAAACAGATCCCAAGGTACTCTTCAGCATGACTCGGAGGAAGAAACACCTCTTCTGCGCGATAGAAATGCGCCACGAACGGAAACGCCTCTTCCTATTACCCAGGTTGTCGTCTTGGTCTTGTTACAGCTCTGTGAGCCCATCGCATTTCAGTCGATCAGACCCTACATAAACCAGGTATGTTGGTCCTTGCGTTCGTCAATTCTCACTACACAGGTTATCGGTAACGTCCTCTCAGCTTGTCAGTGAGCTCCCAGTCACTGGTGGTGACGAGAGAAAGGTCGGATACTACGCAGGGCTAATGGTATATCTCGCCTTTTCACAACTCTTCCGTAGGTTGCCGACTATATTCACAGATGGCTTTGTATTTTGCTGCCGAAACTATTACTGTGCTCCAATGGAGCCGTCTCTCTGACAAAGTAGGCCGTAAGCCTGTACTTCTATGCGGCCTTCTCGGTACTATTGTCTCAAGCATCCTTTTTGGCCTTTCCCGCTCTTTCCCAGCGCTTGTCTTCAGGTGTGTTCGGCTTGGATCCGGGGAATACTTCACTCTAACTGGGTGAACCTAGCCGTTGCTTACATGGCATATTTGGTGGGAACGCTGGTGTCATGAAGAGTATGATGGCGGAACTCACTGATGAAACGAACATGGCACGTGGCTTTGCATTAATATCAGTGGGTTGGGCTGTTGGCGGCACCATAGGGTCCGGTATATTTCTTTGCTTTGTCCTTTGGTCTAATATCCGGATCCATAGGCCCTTCATTGGCGGCATCCTATCGCGGCCACAAGATCGTTGACCAATTGTCTTCTCGCATCCTTTCTGGGGTGAATACCCATACTTCTTGCCCAGTCTCGCTACCGCCGCATATGCACTCCTATCGTTTTCTCTGGCTGTGATTTTCTTGACGGAGGTCAGCTCTCCCCTCCCCGAGTCGTAAAGGAATCTCGTGTTTACATGTTCGCCAAGACTCTGAATAGTAGCCCCTTCACGAAGCCCAACACAGAGGTTAACTCGCACCTTCCCCAAGCTGGAGAGGGAGAATTATCGGGCGGGTCTGTGAAGGACACGGAAAAACCGCTTCCATTGCGCGCACTCCTTACCAGACCAGTCATAACATCAGTTGCAAATTACGGCATGATTGGGCTGATTGACATAGGAGCTCTAGCTCTTATCCCACTCGTCTGGTCGATGTCGATCGAGCTTGGCGGGATCAGCATGAGCCCAGCATCTATTGGTTTGTGGAACACAGGATGTGGACTTATGGATTGCATCTTTCAATTTGTCGCCTTCCCGCGCTTGATTAGCCGTTTTGGCCCCCGGACCATCTTTATCACCAGCATCCTCTGTTTTTTCCCAGTCTACATCATGTTCCCCTTTGAGAACCTGGCGTCACGTCATTCCAGTCACACCACGAACTTGGCAACAGTGTTTCTCATTGTGCTGCAGCTCTCGGCATTATCTTTATCTGACATGGAATTCGGTAAGTTTTCCAGAACCTTAAGATAGGTGCTGTCGCTGAAGTTGTGCAATTCGATTAGGCACGATATGTATGTACATATCTTATGCTGCCCCCAACAAGCGGTCTCTCGGCGCTACGAATGGACTCGCGCAGATGGTGGTCTCGATTCAACGCGCGGTTGGACCAGCTGTCGCCACGTCGCTATTTGCGTTCTCACTGGAAAACAATATTTTGGGCGGAAATTTTGCGTATGTCGTGCTACTCGCCACTGTGTGCGCTGGGCTGGTGGTTGCGGTGCAGCTTCCGAGAACCACGTGGAAACTTAGTGAACAGTAAAGTTATGCAGCATTCAATATAGATCTTAGACAGATTCACGTAGTACAGATGACAAAGATGTAGTTCTATCTCATTTCCGATAACAAACATGCAGGCTACACAACGCGGGGACCTGTCTATGTAATCAGAATCAAGAGACGGGGGAAAAGGGAACGGGAAATCCGCAAGGAGTAAGGCGAGAAACGAGTCGCGAGTCGCTAGTCCCGGGCCAATGTCGCCCGAAACCGACCCGAAAAACGAGTTGGTGTGGTTATGACCTCGACGTGCGTGAGGGAAGGATGCCAGTTTCGAGGAGCAAAAAAGAGCGTCATTCGGTGCGCTCAACGGTTTCAACAGCGACTGAGAAGAATACGTTAAGGTCAGGGCATCGCTCTTGAGACCCTTTTGAATACTCGGACACGTGCGCGATTTAGAGACGATAGTGTAGGTAGGGCGTCACTACATCTGGAGGTTCACACGGGCTGAAGTGGACTGGCCACAGTAAGCTACAGTAAAGTAAGAGGTGCTCCAAGATACAAGGTAAGAAAGAAACATGCATATCACGACGAGAATCTCCCCGTTCTAGTTTGCAAGCTCGTAGCAAACGAGGGTGGGAAATTTGATGTACTCGATAACATGCCCTCGGGTGAGCTTTGCGGTATTGTCGCAGCTTCTGGCTCTGGGAGTGGTCGTGACAGCCGCTCAGCGACTGATGTCGGTGGAACAGACACATCCTTTGTCGGAATACTATTCGCCGAGGTCTCCACGTCCTCGGTATCACTTCCTTCGAGTACGGCCTGCCCTTGTGTGGTCGTCTCCAACCCTTCCGGAGGCTTCCTATAAGATAGAAGTCTAACCCGGTAGGGGGCTTAGCAAGGAGGTCTGGTATTGATGTGATCTGAATCAACATAGAAGCATCCGAAAGTAATAAGGGGAAAGATGGCTGTATAGACGTGGAAATGCCATCGGCAGGCCATGGTCGACGTCGGATAGTGGAGCCCATGGCTTGAATCTCAGGGGATTGTGACAATGCGAGGGTCAAAAGCAGCGAGCCATACGTGTGGGTAGACGTAGTCTCTCCCACGGCGGACCGGACAAGGTGGCAAAGACAGAGAAGTGAGAGAAATAATGAGAGTGTGAGTCCCAGTGAGGAAGAATACGGAGTTGAGGGACGCACATAAACCTGTGGAAAGACAGTGTAGCAGGGGATGCCAGCGAACCACTGGAGGAAGGGGCGGCGGCGGAGAGAGAGGCCGGCGGCCGCCGAAAACGGAAATTGTTCGTCATTGGTCTGACATGGCATGCCGCATGCTGCAAGGTGCAGGCACTCTGCGCCGAACCTGAGTCGCACAACGCACCCACTCTCGTCTTCCCCTTCCATTGGCACACAACTCTTTAGCCCGCAGATCTCTAACTCACTGCTATTGGGCGATCACAGAGCCTCAGTTCGAGGCTACCCTACCCCACTCATATTTTTCTGAGCAGAGACACGTTTCCGTGATCCAACACACCACTCACCCCAACTGATCTCCCAGAACTTGAAGACGCAAGAGTGAGACTCAGGCCTTGCCCGTCGTACGTGATGTCCAACATGATCCCTTCCATGGATCTCGTGACTCGTCGCGTCGATTCCATCTGATATAATGACATCATCGTCACGGTCGCGAACGCTAAGGAAGGGGCGCTCGGCTCAAGGAACGGACTGCAAACATTCAGCGTGGCCAGGACTGTCAGATATCCCGACGAACTTGAAGATTGTGCAAGTGCCTTCTCAGGCTTTGCTTCTCTCGTATATACAGTTTCACCACGACATCGATATACAGCAGCATCCCTAATTGAACTTCTCGCTTTTCGTGGTCCATTAGACCAATGCAGACAAATTGGCCTTTCTCTCCTTTTCAAAACTTCCAGTGTACGATCTCTGGTGTCGTGGAGGTAGAGCATGATGTCGATTTGTCAGTTGCACCACGAAAGCCTCGCGCGTATAAATGGTTGGTGGATGCGTCCTGGGTGCGACATTTGGAACGGACACAAACCATGCGTAGTAGATGTAGGTCTCTAACATCACCAAGCTCGGCAACAGCCTCATGGCGGTGGGCCGCGGACGTGATGAGGGCCAACCCTGAATAGGGCACGTTTGAGAACGGATGCGCCGTACTGCTTCTGACACCGTACGACATTATGGCAGACTAGAGTCGATCGACCCGCGATTCCAAGCGTATGAAAAGTCAAGTATAGCGGCCATGAATCTAGGCGAAAATCACGCGCGACATCTTCCTTGTATTGATAAGCGTCGTGCCACGATCACCCTCTTCATAACCATAGGCTACAGAGTCCCTAAACAAGGACCACACGGTCGACACAGAAGTGCACAGCCTCCTCAAGAGTGTGTGGATTAGCAGATACCGCGGCGATGCAGATTACGACGCACTCGTTGCGTCACGTTGAAAGATCCGCGTTCGCGTCTCACCGAAGAGAATTTTAGGACAGCAGGGATGCCTTTTCAAGTTTCCTCTCTCACCTTTACAAAGGTCATCGTAAAGTCTGTTCGACCATCTCGATGAGAAACTAGGAGGTTCTTTCTCTCTCTCGCTCTGAAGACTACCTAGCGATGTGTGTGCAGACACCAAGACCAAAAAACAGAGCCTCACCCAATCGTGAGCCTGACGCTCGCCACGGGTTCTATTCCGCGCGCGAGCTTCGTTCCCAATAACAACATCTTCTTCCATCGCCTTGTACGTGTATCATCATTTGAAAAAACAAATGCAAGACACTCTCGCTTACACTTGTGGAAACCGCCAACTCCCCCCACTTGGAACCACAAGTTCGCGTCGACCGACAAGTTGCTCAGCCTTGGGTGCATGCTCACGCTCGCTAGCATTATCGCCGTGAAACTCGGCCCTTTTTCCTGAAGCCGATCCAAAAGCAGCTTGCTTCCTCTCAATCATTGACCAAGGATGTATATCGTTCGCAGTGGTAACTTTCTGGGAGAGTCGAAACCAACTCAACACTACTCCCCACCAAAGAAGCCCAAGAGAGCCACTTGAAAGAGTAGTTTCACTAACTATCGTGACGCGCGTCACAACACTTGGGTGTTCATGCGGGCTCAAAGTGAACCAGCCATTTTAAAAATACGAATGTGCATATGGAACTGTGATACAAGAGGCAGAATAAATTTATATACCATGAGGAGAATCCCCATTGCAATTTTCAAGTTCATAACAGATAGAACAAAACTCTGATGTACGGGATAGTAGCCTTGCATGGGCTCGGCTCTCGGGATCGTCACCGTTTCTGGATGCGAATGTAGTCGCGACCGAGACAGCCGAGGCCTTGTGAATGTGTGCAGAAGGGACGCAACCTCCAGGGTTGTAAATTCTTGACGCCTCGACGCCTCGACGCCTCTCGCCGTTGGTATGCCCTGATATTGGGTAATCATTGTTTCCTCTCCTTCGGTCAGAGTTGGCGACGATGGAAGTCCTCGTATGCCGGGTCTGTTGGTGTAGGGTACCTCTTTACATGAGAACCCGAAGGCGGTGGGAAGAAAGAAAATCCGGTAGACATGGAGGGATGGCCGAATACGTTAGACGTGGAGGGATGTCCAGAAGTAGGATCCACGACTTGTGCCTCAGCGGATCGTGGGTGTCCCGACCTCAGAGACGAGCCGAAAGCGAAGGTAGGCGTTTTCTGTGCCAAATTGGATGAGAGACCCTCTACATGAGGACCCGAAGGTGATGTGGAAAAAGAAAGTAAGTTAGATGTGGAGGAATGGCCGGAAGTAGGATCCATGGCTTGAGCCTCAGCGGATCGTGGGGGCTTGGAACTCAAGCCGTAAGTTAAGGTAGGCGTTGTCTGTGCCACATTGGGTGAGAGACCCTCTACATGAGGATCCGAAGGTGACGAGAATAAAGAAAATCCGGCAGATTTGGAAAGATGCGGGGTAGTAGAACATCCAGCTTGTGCCATAGTGGACCTTGGGGATTCAGGACTCAGAAACGAACCGAAATTGAATGCAGTCGTTGCCTGTGCCACAGCGGGTGAGAGTCTCTCCACATAAGGGTCCGACGATGATGATGAGAAAGGAAATCTGGTAGAGGCGGAGTGATGCGGGGCTGGAGAATCCACAGCTTGTGGCTGGGTGAATCGTGAGAATTCAGGGCTCGAAAACGAACTGAAAGTAAAGGCAGGCGGTGCATGGAATGAGGGGGCAGGTGGGGATGGAGGGAGTTCGTCAAACAATGTGTTCGCATTTCGAATGAGATCTTCCAAGACCAAACCCTTCGAGGGTATTAGTTGGAAAAATAGTAAGTTACAAGAGATCGTCGCAACGCGCCTTCACGTGAATACCATCTTCCAAGACTTCATTCCCACGAAAGACGACATAGCGAAAGAGGGCAGCGAGCGCTTCAACAGTCATTAAATTTTGATCCGAATAAGACGCAACACGCAAGAGATGCCGCAAGAGCGCTCCTAGAGACGCCCTGTGAACTGGGTGTAGTTCACCGATCTTCGATCGCAACAATGAGAAATCGTTTTCAAGATATTTAGCTATACATCCCATCAGAATGTGGGCGTGGATGAAAAGTATCGAAAATTACCTCTATTCCGTCTGTAGTTTCTGTAATCTCGTAGAGAGAGCATAAAGAGTGGGTCTGGAAGATCGGAGAGGTAGAGCTAGACAATGAATTAGAAATGATTTGATTTTAAGGAGTTGCTATAACCGACCCTGAGAAGCATCGCAACGGAATGGATGTTGTCTGTAGACCCGAATGAAAATGATCTTTCACTTTCGAGCCTCCGCCGCAACTGAAGTGAATTCATGTTAGTTAGTAAGCTAGATTGGTCATGGTTATGGATTCCGCCAACCTCTAATATTTCTGTGTCATCGTACACAGAACCCACCTATGACAGTAAGCATGAGTCCCGGCACACGCCTCGATGGGCTTACCGAGTATATTTTGGTAGTATTCAAACCCCTCTTCTCAACTTCTTCGATGCACATTCTCATCACTGTCGGAACATTGCCTTGCTTGGCTCTAAGGTCCACCAAGGGGACACCGAAAACCAATTGTGAAAAATAGCCCAGGCGATAATTGGAATAGAGAGCCTGTGGAGGAATAGAAATGGAAAGTGTCCGACAGAAAGACGCTCTCAGATCGGATGACTCTCTTCCAGCCAAGGCTTCCTCGACTTTTGCCCTAGTGCTCATTGCCAGGTCGTCATACTTCACGCATGCAGTGCTGAATGACGTTCAAATACGAGAAAATTCCAAGAAATTTTGATAGCACTTACGTCATACCATCCATGTATTTGACAAGAATGTCCTTCACCGTCGTCGAGAAAACGAGTTCTTGAAGAGACTACGATGGCGACGTTTGATGAGTATCGATTAATAGCATGGCATAAAATTCCACTCACATCATATCCGTCCCCCAGATCCTCAGCCCTCTCTGACCGAAAGTCGTTGAGTCGACCAACGGCCAACCTGCAGAAGTCGTCGAACACTAAATTAGGAATCAAGTCAGTTAGCCAAGTTGAAACCTATCGGAGATTTCGGCACCTGGTTCACACTTGGCTGGTTCCCCAAAACGAAATGGGGTAGAGTCCTTGCCTCCAAACCTTTGTTCGCGACGTCTTGAGAACGTTGCGAAGCCTCGGAAGAGTGAGAACATTACCCAGGGTAGTATTTCTTCGAATATGCATGCTGGAGCTTCGCGATGGTGTTTTCTGCATAACCGCCATATCTCGCGGCTGATTTCTTGAGACCTTCCTCAATGCGTTTCCTCGTCTCATCATTGGTTACCTTCCAGATCATCCTATTTTTAGAACCGGGATGTTCTCTCGAACGAGATTCTATTAACTTACCTTCAGTGTTTTAAGAGGATTAATCACGTTGTCATCCAGATTATTCACGAAAGCCTGCTGGATGTTGGCCTCTGTCACGGCTGTGGGCCCTGAGTCACAGTTCAGATTATACAAATACATACCTCTTTCTAGATTGTCTCTCAATTTATCCCATGCGGCTCTCGTCGTACTTGGTTCCGCACGTGGGTCAAAGGAGGCGTCAACGGTTTTTGCCTTGCGGTAGAGTCTTCGTAAAGAATCGACACTTCAGGACAAACATCTGAGTTTAGACACGTGACAGGTTCAACCTATTGGACGAAACTGACTAGGTTGCCTCAATACTTCTTCTGAAAATCGAACAGTTAGTGTAAATTGTAAGAATCGGACGGTAACGCTGACGGACCTCTCTTCGAAGAAAGCCAAGTAGCGATCTGTGATAATTCTAATTTGTGGGTTGAATTGGGCAAGCAGGCTGTTGGAGTGACTATTCAACAGAACTCTGGACTGAGGTTCTACGGATACGAAAGACATGGGGGATCAAGTGGGGATCAAGTGGGGGATTTCCAGAGGGCCCAGATGGTGCTTTTGTAGGCTTCTCATGTCGAAATGGCGGCGTCACTGCGTCCATCACGGTCGTAATAAATGATATTTTCTCAGGCCTCCGAATGGAACAAAACACTGGTGCCTCGTGGGAATTCTATGTTGCCGTGCGCTTGTTGAAAACAGTACACCTTCGCCTATTTGGTGAGATGCAGGTTCAGACTGAAAGCGAAGAGGTACCAATTCAAGGCAGATGAGGGATTTTCTTTAGCTCTAGTCCAAGTCCCTCTCCGTCTCCCTTTCACTGTGCCTCAACCTCAGCGCTACTGTAAGGGAACGGTTATGTTTCAAGGAGTCAGGCTAGCAACAGCTTCAACAAGCACACGGCAACATAGAATTCCCACGAGGCACCCCGTTTCCACGCTTCGGCACGCTCAGGCACTCCTCCAAGTCGACTCGGATTCCATCTTCCATGTCCCGTATCCCACCTTGACGCGGAGGGTCTGATTGCGTCCAACTTCCAAGAGAGCCTCTGTAATTGGTCGTGGGTGGTGAGTGGGGCAGCAGGCATGCTCGGGCTTACTTATTTCTTTCTTTTAGAGACTCCTATTCGTTTATCCTCGCTTCTACCCAGCCCTGCACTAGACGCGCTGCAACCCCTACGTTTTTGCACGGTTCGTTGATGGTGATGAGCAATGAGCAAATATTGCCCAGAGCCCATTCGAAAGCAGCTTACTACTTCCACTCTTTGTCTGAGGACCAAAGGGTAAAAAAATTGCTATTGTATCGTTCGCAGTGACAGCTAGTTGGGCCGACTCAGAGTCGAGCCAACCGAATCTTAGCCCCCTGTCGGACTCGATGTCTAGCGAGTTTCTGAAACGCTGAAACTCCTAACCACACGACTCAACTATCGCGATGCGTGCCATTATAATCTAGGTTTACCACGCGGGCTCCAAATGGACCAGTCGCGGTAAAGTTTCTGCATGCGTCCATGAAACGGTGACGTTCAAAATTACAATATACATGTACACCACCATAGGGAGAACTCCCCTTCCCATTCCAGTTTACAAACTCGTAGCAGAGGAGAGGTGAGATTCTGAGGTGGTACTGGGGCTGGCATAGCATGCTCTCTGATAGGTTGTGGGGGATCTTCAGCGCTCCAGTCATAGCTGTAGTCACGGCTGAGATCACCACCGCTCACAGTGGCAACAAATTTGGGCAGAGAGGACATAGACTACGGTATTCGACGATTCTTGACTGCCTCTGGCCTCTGTTCTCGGGGATGGCCTGCTCTTGCATCCTTCCATTGGTCGATGGACTTCTCAATAGGGTACAGGGCTTGGCCAGGGGGTCTGTTGGTGATGGACGGCGCCTCCTGGTCCACATGAGAATCGGAAATTGGTTAGGAGAAAGGAAATCGGTAGACTTGGAGATAGTAAGGCAGAGGACATCAGGAACCGGCAACCCTAATCCGGCAAAACTTTTCATTTCTTTGCTCACGCAAATGCTCCACTTCAAACTCATATTACACAAATGTAACTAGATAGAGTTGAAGTACAGATGCATAGCTACAGAAATATCAGAAGCTTTAAAAAAAATATCAACTTTTACAGGGAATTTTGCCTAAACAATCCATCTTTTGCTAAAAGCATTTTCTCACCTTTGTGAGTTGACTGGCAATTTTTGTCAAAATCAAATCTTATTTTTGTCTACATTACATAATCAGTCACGTGATTTCAACTGTATGGAAAGATATGCCTGCTTGCCCACTCGAGTCCTAACAGAACACATATGGGCCATAAAAAACAAGTAAACATGTTGCATGCACAAACTGTAACACCTGAGTGGGCAGTGCCTGACTTAGGCTGTGTACATGGTGGCGATAGAGAGATGACGTGACTTAACAACAAGTCAAGTGCACGAAGGCATGACTGATGAGGACTCCTGCAAGAGCCTCCCTAAGGGTACGTGGCTTTGACTAGTCGGCTTGGAAGAGATGGAGAGCGAGAACCCGACTAGATTCTGTGAGAGTACAAAAGCATCAAGCTGTCAACCACATCAGTTAACAGTGACCTTATAACTAAGATGGGTGGTAAGCCTTCGTCAGCTATACCGCCACTACTACTAATGCTTGGTGATCGTCAACTAATACTCTGAGTAATCATTCAGCTGTATCTGTAATCCAACGCCTCCCCTTAGTAAGTCTTCAGGAGCGACTCATCATCCCGCTTACCACTAACTGTTAAACCACCATAATGATCCGTTACACAAACCCTTGCAAGAGCACATCAAGCAAAGCAAGAGGTGCCAAAAAACCATATGTTCTTACCTGTCAGGGGCACAGGCAGCATGGGCAAACAGAAAGTATCACAGTCATCACACCCTTCCCAATATGATTAGAGAGATAAAAGATTCTATATGCTACATTTGACTGGATGTATCAGCTTGGCTTGAGCCTGGGGTGTGGGGTACCGATTCTGCTGGTGGATTCCTCATTGGTGTTGTTGCAGAGAGTCCCAAGCTTCCCCAACCATAGGTCATGGATATGGCGCCAACAGTATGTGAGAGTGTAGGGAATAACACTAGGCAGAGTAGTGAATATATGAGCGTTGGATCCAATACGAAGTACCTCCAAACATCACAGAAAGGAATAGGGGAATTGACAAGTCGTCTGGACTTGGATGCAACCTTGTGTCTGTGACAGTGTGAAATCAATATGATTCAAGAACTCAGACCTAAGGTCTAAGTCCTGTTACAGGTACTCATTATATACAAACTGTGACACGCCACTACTAGTAATTGTCATACTAGGATTGCCACTAATACTACTAGTACTAGTATAAGTATGAGGTCATATGGAACCATGTTGAAAGCAACAGAACAACATGAGGCATAATAGTAAGTCATGAGATCGAGACAGCACACATGAGAGGGAAGTGCAAATAGAAAATGAAAATGGTCTCAGTGATAGCCCATATGGTAATGCATGCTGTGGTAAAAGTTCAGACAAAATGGTTGAGAAATGTGGCACACATAGCCAATCATAACACTATACTCCATGAGGAAAATTTCTACTATACATGCAATCTTTCCCTTTAGCTTTCCTATCAACTTTGTAGCTAATCTCTAGTCTGAAACACAAATTTGTCTGCTTATGTAATCAGGTACAGAACCTAACCCTAGGGTTTGCAGTTTAAGTTAGGGTTGCTGGTTCCTGATGTCCTCTGCCTTACGTCGGGTAGTAGAATACCTCAGCAGACCGTGAAAACTCGGAACTTTGTAAGTTGAGGTAAGTTTAGTCGTAGTTGTGAGAGACGCGCAGGCCGGAATGTGAGAGGCGATGTGGGACTACTAGTAGCGGTCAACGACTCGGAGGAGCGTTAGACGCTACTAGATGAAATCGGATAGCGACGGCTCGGATGTGTCACAAAGCAGGGAACAATTCGGACAGAGACAGATAGTAGATGATACATCCGAGACACGACAGCCGAGAAAGTATGCACACGCAGATCATAGTAACGAGCCACAGGACACAAACGCGATTCAGTAAGTAGACAAACACAGACTAAATTCAATGAGACCGGGCACAGACAAAAATGATCTGCCCGAGCTGCGGGTATCGTGACTGATCATGGCCGACACGTTGTGGAGGTACGAGGGTGCCAAGCGGTGCGGTTGGGCGTCGTTGCGCAGCGCACGCGTCGTCACGTTATCTCTGCCACATTGGGCGGGGGAACATGAGGAAGGTGCTCGTCAAACAGAGTGTTCGCATTTTGAATGAGATCCCTCAAAACTGCTTTCTTTGAGGGATGAGCTAGAAATAATCACAACAAGTCATTGCAACGTGCCTTCACAAAAACATTGCTTCGCTGGACGGCGTTCGCACCAAGCACAATATCGCAGAACTTCCAAATGAGCGCTTCCACGGTCATGGAATTCGTATCTGAATGAGAGGCAACACGCAATAAATGCTGCAAAAGAGCTCCTAAAGATGCCTTCTGAACAGGATGTAGTTCACGGATCTTCTTTTGCAACAGCGAGAAACTGTCTTCGGGATATTTGACTATACGCGACATCAGAATGTGGCAGTAGACGGAATGTGCGAAAGGTTATTAAGACAACATACTTCTATTCTGTGCATATTTTCGACAATCTTGCAAAGGGAGCACAAACAGTGGCTCCGGAAGTTCCCGGAGGTAGAGCTAGATAACGGATCAGAAATGAACTCAAGGCATCGAAGCATGTGTGGTTGCAATGGTTCACCATGAGAAGAATTCCAACGGAATGGATGTTGTCTACAGGGCTGAACGAAATCGCCCCTTCGCTTTCGAACCTGTGCCGCAACTAGATGTGAATTCAGGTCAGCTAGTCAAAGTGTTGTTATTGAAGTGGATTCAACTGACCGTTAATACTTCTTGGTTAGAGCCCATCCGACTCTATGGTACTAGTAAACATGAATTCCAACGTTCGCCTCTACTATCAGCTTACTGAATATATTTTGTGAGTATCCAGTCCCTCTTTGCTCGACTTCTTCGATGCACATTCTCATCACTTTCGGACATTGTCTTCATGGTCTCAAGATCTGTAAGGGTACACCGAAAATCAGTCCTGGCCCAACTCTGGGTATGCGTGGTGCGATAGTTGCGGTAGAGAGTGGAGTGGTGGATAGAAAAGGAAAAGGCGCGACGCAGAGACCCTCTCAGATCGGACGTATCTCTTCCGGCAAGGCTCTTTCGACTTTGCCCTTAGTTCTCTTTGCCAATCGTCATACCTTGTGCGTGATGTGCTGCATAGCGTGTCAAACCGTCGAAGATTCCACTAAGGCTTATGGCACGAACATCATACCGTTCATGTATCCGAGAAGAACGTCCTTGATGGTTGGTGTGAAAACGAGTTCTTCGAGACACTTGCAGTGGTAATGTTTGGTGTGGCGTCAATCAAAATCACTAATAATATCACTCACATCATATCCTTCCCTCAGATTCTCGATCCTGCAAGAACGTAACTCGTTCAGCGTGAAGACGGCACTCCTGCAGTCATCGTCGGACACTAATTCAGAGGGCCAATTCAGTGACCAAATTGAATACATTGGGGGATATTGGCGATACCGTATTCGGACTTGGGAAGGTCAGCTCCTTGTATATTTTCCTGTCGACTTTTTTGGAACGTCCTGAGAACGTTGAGAAACGTTGGTAGAGTGAAAGTATTACCGAAAATAATATACCTGGGGCCTCGAACATTCTTCTCTGCATACTCAGCATACCGGCGCACAGCGCATTCCTTGAGATTTCCGTCGATGCGCTTTCTTGTTTCCTTGCTTAATCCCTTCCGGATCGCACTATCATTATAACTGGGATATACTCCCGAACGAAAAGTTCCTCGCTTACCTTCAATTTTATAAGACGTTTGATTACATCGTTATCCAAAATATCCATGAAGCCTGTTGGGTGTCGGCCTCTGCAATGCCCGTCAGCTATAGGCCACAGTTCAAGAGGAATAAAAGACTACCTCTTTCTAAACTGTCTCTCACATTATCCCATGCAGCTCTCGTAGTAGTTGGTTCAGCACGAGGGTCGAATGAGGCATCAGCGGTTCTCGCCTTGCGATAGAGTTTTCGTAACGAATGAATACTTCAAGGGAAATCGGTCAAGATAGGTGGCATATTCGATTGTTTGCACGATGACTGACTAAGTTTCCTCGATACGTCGCCTGAAGATCGAACGATTAGTGTAAAATGTAAGACTAGAACAATGTGGATAGACCTTTCTTGGAAGAAAGCCAAATAGCGATCTTCGACGATCTTGAGTTGTGTATCAAATTGTGAGAGAAGATTGTTCGTATTTTTCTCTAAAAGCGATCTAGACACGGGTTCTACGGATAGGGACGGCATGGGGGTTGCGAGAAGGCGCTGGGCGCTTGCCAGCGACCTTGAGGCATATTTTCTCAGGCCTCCAAACGTCAGCAACCTAAAAGTTGACTACAGCAACATTCGGTGAAACCTTTGCTCAGTGCTCCGCCTCATAACACTGAGAAGCAGCAAATCAAGACGACAGACGAGGGCACTGAATATGGAATGACTTACAGGATCCAAGTGAGTGGGCTGTGGCGGTGATTGGGCCTGGTAGGGCGCATTGAAGGAAGGGTAGTCGGGTTGGTACTCCTGAGTGTAGCCCGAGGAAAGTGGGTGGCCTGGTGACGTTGTGCGGTAATTGTTGTGTAGCTCGTAGGTGGTACTGTAAGCTGGGGTTGATGTGTTGTGAATAGGGCGTTCGTAGGCCCCGGTTGAAGCGTTGTGCTCGGATTGCTCGTAATTATTGGTGTTAGGATAAGGCGTGTAGCCGTCGTTGTAGTTGCCATGCAGGCTCTCTAAATTGGCATCATGCTGTTGTGCCCTCGCTTCCTGATTGTATGGCAGGCACACTGGCACCGCGCGGTGTTAATTAACTTACACAAAATAGACTACACGACCATAAGCTACTGTAAAGCCGACACAACGATGCTCCATGTATCATGACTCTCTTTGATAAGATGACAGCGTTCTGCCGACTTACGGGTCAGGGGAAACCAACCTACTATCCAGGAAAGGAAATGTGTACAGGTCCTCAGGAGGGATTCTATGATCTATCAACTCGGCATCTCACCTGAGGCACCCCCGTTGCGAGTGGATCAGATGAACCTATGCATGCGTAAAGAAGATCGAAAAAAAGCCAAACAATACAAAACAAGAAGCGACAATTATTACAAGTGGAGTTACAAATGGAGAACGAACAAAAATACAAAAAGAACAAAAAGCAACAAGAAAACAACCTTCGACAGTATATCACGGATCCTGGAATGTCTTCGAGCTTCGGTTGACGGGCAGTGACACCGGCGCGTCGTAAACGTGCATAACGCGGGGCTCTGCAAGCGGTGGGCCATGCGGTACGCTCGTCACGAACAGCTCGATAGGCTGATCGGGATCGACGGCTCGAAACGTGTTCTCAGACAGACATATCGACAGCGGCGTGCGCTTAAACCGTCGCGGCGCAGCAGGGTCCGACTGCGGCTGCGGCCCGCGGCGCCACACATAGCACGGGCCCTTGCGGAAGGAGATGAACATGCGCATGGCAGGTACGGCGTCGAACATAGCGAGAGCGTATAGTTCGGTCTTATCGAACGAGTACACCTCGTCCTCCGTACACGACGCGATCGAGAAGCCGGACTCGGATGACGCCGTGAAGTCGTCTTCGTCCTGCGCGACGGGATAGTTGAGCGGTGCCCATACGAACACCTGCAGCTTCGCAAAGTGAACCTTGATGACGCGGAGAATACGCTTATTTTCGCCCGCGGACTGGCGGGCCGGTGAGCGAGCCGAACGAACGGAGGAAACGTTATAATTCGGACTGCACGCACGCACATAATCGATATTCTCGTACAACGCGAGACACGTTAAATTCGGCGCGCGATCCGCAAACGTCTTCAGTATACGCGACGTAGCGAGGTACTCCTCCGAAGCCGTCTGGCGCGTAAGCGTGAGGCACTTGAGGTTCCTACAAACGCCGCGTAGCGCGCGCGCAGCCTCAAATTCCTGCTGCACGCTTATGAAGCGCATATCGAAGCGCAGCACGACGGGCTGTGGTTTCTTGCGTCCCTCGAAGCACGCGAGTATATACGGCGGTATGCGCAGATACGCGCTGCACAGGAGCGGCGGCGCGATATCAGGCGAAAAGCGCACCGCGCCGAGCGGGTATCCATCATGCTCGAATGCGCGTAGTTGCGGTTGCGTCGCGAGCCACTGCGCGAGCGGTTCCGCCCACGAGAAGAAGCACGCGAGTCGCTCGAGACGGAACGCGCAGCCTTCTAGGATCCGCACGTCATCGTGGTGTACAGGCCATTGCCGCTCGCCCACAGCGCGGCTATGTATCGATTCGGTTATCGATAGGTCTTTCAGGTTCACCAGCACACGCATCGTCTCCGCTACCACGTCCGTATCCGCCGGCTCTGGCTCGCGATGCACCGCGCCCGTGAACGCTAGACGCTGTACGCGCCGCGCGAGGTCCGGACGTGCGAGCATGGTGCGGCAGAAGAATAGCAGACGCTTCTCGGGTACCGCGACGTACTTGTAGAAGTGTGCTTCTACGTCTACGCGGAAGGAGCGCGAGACGAGCGCGAGTGAGTAGTCGAAGTCGCGGGGGTGGATGAACTGCAGTATCGCCCGATACAGCTCGGGAGGGATCGGCGGCCTTGTGCGTTCGCAGTGATCTGCGATCCATGGAATTTACAGTTATAAGCCGATAGAAAGAAGATGGGTTTTTAAACTTACGGGCCCGAGTCGAGGTCACGACTTCTTGAATCATGTTCGAGAGAAGCTAAAGCAATGGGGGGCTCGGACGTAAGGACGAGGGGCGAATTTTATAGCGCAGGGAAGGCAAGAATACCTGGAGAGGCCATTTCATCGGGGAATCACCGCGCAGACAATGATGGCAAAAGAATACAAAGCAGCAAAAAAACGTGTGTGGGAAATAAAATCTATTTGTCGTATCTATTCACTCCTGTCAAGCGAGGCTTGTTGTTTTCCTATCCCGGCAAACGGGATAAATATAGAGAATCCGTAAAGTTACGCTCGCCCGATTAGTCTACATTCGCGTCGACCTTGATCACGACGAATCGCCGTATCAGCATGTTGAACAAACTGCCGAAAATGAGGGCAATGAGTGTGCTGCTCATGATAATGACATTATACGGCATGCTAAAGTCCGGCGTCGCGAGGTCGACCAGCAATGCCGGTGTGTAGATCCGCCGGTGTGGAGCATCGAAGGGAATGAAAACAGCCGGGGGCAAATCCCACCCGCGCTGCGCATCCGGCGGGTGTTCCGTATATCGCAAAAAAGCCTTGCGGACTCGGAGGGAAAGATACAAAGTCTCTTGGGGCGGCAGCTCCAGCGTGGCCAGCAGCAGTGCTGGCGTGGCATGTGGCCGCGACGGCGTATACGTCATGTTGGTCAATAGAGACCCTGCAATAAACGTCAGCTGGCATGTATGACGGACGCCGCATGACTGCACGCACCACACTCGGCCCTCTGATCGCCGCACGTCACGCTCAGCGTGTGTAAGAAGAACTCGACATGCCAAGGCATGGTTTCTACATAGTGCGTGCGGACAGGCACGGGGCGGTTGTTACGAACGACGACGGAAAGCACTCCGTGCGTTTGGCTGGCGCCCTTTAGAGTGCGTCGCACGGAAAGGTAGGAGAGTGGTGGTATATCAAGAGCTATTCGGCGTGTATTAGCACCAAGAGAGATACGGTGGAAGGGCACATACGGTAGGAAAAACGATCCTCCTCTGGCCATTTCATGGTGATGTTGAGATCTGAGGTTCCTTTGCGCAATCATGAACAACATGTTGTCGTTCGAGAACGACGGCGCTCACCATTCGTTATACCATAAATCGCAACTCCAGACTCTCGCAAAACCACCGTTTGGGGGTCCAGCGAATATACCGATTCGTCTTCCGGCAACACAACCCCAATCACACTGGACAAAGCAACATTACACGACCGCGGCACCGACCGTCCAAACAACGACTCCAACGTCCAATCTAAGCGTTCTTTAGTCAGGTGCCACCTTCTTACGGATAGCGAAAAATCTCACCGCGCCGTCGGTCAGGCGAAGTACGCACAGGGTCCAACACCGCCTGTACCGTCAACGTAAGCTCGACGCCCGCATCAGCGCGCCAGCGCACATGCACGCCAAGGCCGTGCCAATCAGCATCGAAGATCCTATGCGGCTCAAGCAGCGCAGCAATGCCCGCGCGTGACGGACAAGGCAAGAGCTTAAGGAACGGCGTGAGGTTCTCAGTACACACACGCTCAGCGGGGAGCGTCGCGTGGCGCAGGGTGTAGGCGTTCGCCTCGGGGAGACGCGGGAGGTCGCCGGTGGGCAGGAAGGCGTGCGTGGGAGAGGTCGTGTGGAGGGCGTCCATGTTGCCGAGTGAGGCGCAGAATAGCCCCGAGAGCGAGTTTTGCAGCGCCTTCCAGCGCGCGTCGATGCTGTGGCGCGTCAGGCCGGCTTCATAAGGAGGGAAAGGAGGAAGAAGGTACCTAGTGTGCCCTGCTGCACCGTCACCCATCCATGCCCATAGTTCCGCTCCTGAACCCACGCCTGGCTCACCAGGATGTCCCCAGCGGTCGTAGTCCCACTTTCCGGAGTTAATCGTCAGGTGGAACTCTGGGATTGCGTGTTCTCGCAGGATCTGGCCGAGAGCCAGGGGAAAGAGCGTGTAGTGCTGGGCTGAAACGATAACAACTGTTAAGGAAAGAAAAATGTATCATTAGGGTAGTCACGTACACGCGTCATCTGTGCTTAAACTGCTTGGGTCTCTTGGAACGGCACCAGGAAGCACGGTGGAGAACGAAAAGTGGGCTGAGAGTTTGCCGTCGATGAGCGGTCGCAGCGTGAGCTCCTCGCGGTATTCTTCTGCAGCTGCCACCGCAAACGCCCTGGATATGAAGAGAATGAGAATAGACCACTTCATTTGCACGATGCAGAAGAAATCTAGCTGCTGAGTATTGCGATCCGGACGGCCCGGGTGTCGAGCTGCCAACCAATTGGCTCATGACCCAAATGCCCGGTCTAAGCCGAAGCGAGGCACGAGCGTAGGCGTAGAGCCTAGTCTTCGCGCGAATGGACCAAGCGGCACGTGCTCATTCTTTTCTCCCGTGCCGCCACCTGCCTTCCCTGCCATACATCCGGTTCAAAGAATCGGAACTCTTTTTTTCTTAGAAAACTACTAGACCAGCACCAGAATACAGTTCTTTCTACTCCCTCAAAATCTGTTCGTTTTCCAACCATGCAACGTATCACTGAAGATCCCACGTGCGCTATCTGCCCGAGCTTTGAGGATTTGGGATGGGAATTCCTTAGACTGTCCATGGTCAATGCTCACCCAGGGCCCCAGCCCCTGACCACAGAGGAAGCAACGCAGCAATTAAAAGAAGCTTGGACACATGAAAATGCAATAAAGGTTGGCCTGTGGGAAACCCAGGTTCAGCAGGACCTCGTGATGCAACTCAAACGTGACAGGGTTGCTAACGAATTAGAAAGAGCCCAGCACGAAATAGAGGCCGAGGAGCGGCGCCAAGAGGCTGAACGGAAGAAGCCCAAATTCAATTCCTTCGACTCAGGGCTATTTGTAGAAAAGTGGATCGAGCCAAGGCCTGCCTCGTATGCCCTGCACAAGCTAGACAATCTGGAGTACGTCGAGCTTGACTACTTCACAGAGAAGGGGTGCAGGCAAGCCGGAATCCAGGCAGTGAGAATGTTCAATAGTGATGCGCTTGGTCTCACTCAGCCCAAAGGCACGATCGCCCTCCACCCTATGGCTGCCATAAAACCCTCTGGCAACGTCAGAGGCGATGAAGAACTCAGCTGGGACGAGATGCTAGACGCCAAAAACGTCATGCTGCATTTCATGAACAAATCCAGTGTAACGTTTCCACTAAACGTTGATCCGACTTGGATCCACTGGGTCTTCCTTGCTTCAACTCTGAGCAAAGCGCACGGCTTCTGAACTCAGGAATGATTTGAGCGACTTGTAAAGGGCGAATAACCAATAAGGTCCCCTTTGATACTGCCCAGCTTGAGATACGTTTCAAGGTGGCAACACCTAACACTTAAGTTGGCAACAAGATAGTCACAATGACCAATGACTCTGCTATAAGACTGTCTGAACTTCCTGAGAAGAGTACAGGTGGATTTCAAGACAACTAAGCTAGCGAACCATAGCGCAACTTGTATAGTATTTATAGTGAATGTCCGTCAAGCCACAAAAGGCGACACCATAGTATGAACAGTAAATGGTAAGCATAATGACTCACAGGTCAATAAGCAACTCGTAAGCAATTCGTAAGGCATCAATAAGCCATCAGTAAGCGTCCCCACCAATGAGTGACCAAGCACCTCCAACTAGTGGGTAAGCAACCATAGGGCATCAGTCAGCCCACCTCATCGCATAAGTAAGCGATCACCAATGAGTAAGCGAACGAATAAGTGAATGTCTAAGCATCACCAAGCATAAGTAATCCCAGTAGTAAGCCAATAATAATGCATCTGTAAGCAATGGCTCCGGCGCTAACACAGGCGCTCCTTGAACTAATCCATCAATAACACTTTCCCGAAAGGGGATCAAACCCGGCCCGCTGGAGTGCGTCCCAACGGCAGCCACGGCCCGCTGATATCTGCAGCCTCAGGTCGCTGGTCTTACACCGCACAATCGCTGTTTGTTGTCGTTGGTCGTCTTCAGGACACAACTGTCTTCCGCCAATTCCATGGCTTCTTCCAACGTCCCCTGAGTTATGAGTTAGGCCAGATACATACTGTGGCCCGGGACAATCCATCCTTGCGCGCCCCCCTGACTTATTGCTTAGGTCAGATCCCGTGACCCGGGGGTTTCCTCACGTGACCGTGTCACGTGACCCTCAACCGTCCTGTAATAACCTTCCTGCCAGCATCTGGGGTTCTACCGCGAGTTATCAGGTTACTCACGAGCTGGCGAACTCTGCACGCCTCGTTATAGGCTAGGTAGCTGTCGTCTTCTGCCGCTACTAGTGCACGTACGGCCTCCTCTTCGTTGATGTCCTCTTCTGCACATGACTCCCAGGTATGCGCCTCCGGGTAATCATGGCAATTCTTCCAATGTTCATGCAGACACTTGCGCTGTTTCTGTGTTTTGGCGGCTTGAGCAGGGTCTGAGCGTAACATCCGGGGTGTGGCTGCGCCCCCATTTGGAATCCATCACGTCCTTTTATTTTAATTTGGAGTTACACCCCCGAAAGCTACAGCTTAACGGCAGACGTGCCCTGATACATTACCAGAGTTGCTGTAACGTTTTGATCCAACGCTACCTTCAGTACTGCCTTGACCTGTAGCACTGGAACACGAGACGTTGACGAGAGTTGACGCTACTCTGAATGACGCCTGGAATAGCCGAATGATGACAAGAGAGGACCAAATAATGAGGCCTCTATAGATAAGTCCACAAAGGGACAACAAGACAAGCAGACACAAAGGAAGGGACAGCAATGCTATTAACAGGGACCAACCATGCTAGTCGTGAGGTGGTATGAGAATACAAAGCTAAGGACCGTACTGCCCAAAGCTGCTACCTATATACTGCTCCAGGGACTGGGTTTCAACCTGAGTCCCAAGCTAAACTATGATAAGAGAGATAAGCATACGGCTTATCCTCCAATAACATCAGTCCATCAATGATGCGCCACAGCCCCACAACATGAGGCGAACAGCCTTAAGGGCCATCAGAGATAAGAGTCACTATGACTCACTCAAACAGAGATAACACTCAATGTGGCTAGTCCATCAGAAATATCCATCAGAACCCCAAGATAAGGGCCTGGAACGACCTCGGCTTCTGATAAGCCGGCATGGGCATAAGCCCGACCCGGTCACATGACTGGAACTCTCCTCAGTCACGTGAAACCCGAACATATTCTTATCACGCGATGTCTCGCGGCACGATATTCTTTGCATGCCTTCGCAGGCAGCGCGCACTCTTGCACGTGCGCCGAATGTCACATGACCGCATGGCACGATACGTGACAGTCGCGTCCAGCGCAAATGGTTTGACGCCCTCAAACGCGACCAAGGCTTCAATATTGAGTTGATTCAGGAAGACCTCCTGCGTGCCATCGCGGACGAGCTCAATAACGCCATACGCGATAGCGAAAATGCGGTCCACGACAGAGAAAATGCTGCCTGAGACAGGGAAATTGAACTCGTGCGTTACGTTCTTCAAATGGCCCAAAAGATCGTTCGCTAACTTTGTTTTTTTCTCTCCCTCTCCCCTCTTTTACGTCTATTCCCACCATTGTGTCTTTATTCTCGAAACTCCTACTTGCTGTGCTATAACCTGCTGCGCTATGACCCGCTGCTCACCATTCCTGCTATATGCTATTTTCCTCTACACTATGTACCACGCATCCCCGCTGCTCGCTGCTCAATACATGCTGTCCAACATCCACCATCCCCTAACCGTGGTCTGTTCTTCACTATTCGCTGTGCTTTCTGGCTGCTGCCCCTTTTACCTGTTGACACGAACCGGTTATCCGGATTCTTGTGTTGTAAGGATGATTGAGTCATCCTGTAACTATCGGTATCTACATAGATCCCCTTAAGGGAATGGACTATTTTTATCTATCTTTATTGTCTTTGTTCCATGTATAGTAATCCCTTTGTTCTTATTATCAAGATACCGGTAGTAGCTGTATTTAGATCAGCTGACGTGGCAGTACGGTGTTCTATTTGGTTTCCAACCAATAGTTGTCTTCTAGTTACAACTACAGATACACGCATGTGCTGTATTGGGGTGCACGGACCATGTGCGCACAGACCACCCTGAGTAGTATATAAGGGTCTCTGTTTCGCTCTTACACTTCAGAGTTCCTTCAACCTCTGAAGTGTAAGTTCCCACTTTACTTTACTCTCTTTCACCTTTGCTCACACTCTAGTATAGAACTGTTTGCTTTATAGGTGTGTTACTATTGTAATATAGAGTTCCTTCAACCTCTGAAGTAACTGTTTGCTTTATAGCTTTAGTGCTAACTCCTAAGACGTCAGTTGCTATCTGCGCAACATTACCTGCTACTCGCTGCCTCCCTCTCGCTGTCAGCTGTTCACTGAATACCCCATCTGCACACTATCACTGTACGCAGATGCTGCTCGCCATATGCTACTCGCTGCCCCACTACGTGTGGTATCCTCCTCCACTACCCACCGCTGGCCACTGATGGTTTAATGCTTGCTGTTTGCTGTTTGCTATGGCTAACTGCTGCTCGCTGTCGCTATGCGCTCACCGCTGCCTGCCTGCTCCTCATGTGCGCTGATGTGATATATTCCCATTGCTTTCTCGGTGCTCGCTGGGCAACATCTCTACCCACCCTCCGCCTCTCTACTTGGCCACCCCCTGTACGCTATACAGTTGCGTAGAGCCATTGGTGACTCTCGGTCCAATGGGAGGCGTCACCATGCGCGGTCACGCTCACCACTGCGCAACGAGTCCTACAGAAGGCAACGCTGCTCCCGCTCCCCATATCGGAACCAAGATATTCCCTCAGGTAGCTCGGAGGGGCGTGCGCAGGACAACGCTCAGCGTGGCAAGAAAATTAAGACGGAATTTTTTCAGTCCAGTGCAGGCCTGCGTGGGGGAGTCTGCGCCATCTGCCTCGGTCTCCACGAGCATTCATTTGCAAAGTGTGACACTCCCAGGCTATGGGATGGCTCCGCCAGTGCCGCCAGAAAGAACGAACAAGGGTGCATTCTCGCCCCGGATGGCCATGCCCTATGTTTTGACTGGCAGATCCCCAAGGGATGCCACTCTGCAAATCACCCAGATCGCCACTGCTGCTCAGGCTGCGGGTGTTATGATTTACCGTTTGGGCGAGTAAGCAGGATGACGAGTCGCTCCTGGAACTTACTCATGTACTGTTACGCCTTCGTCATCCTCTTCCCCCTTGTCATCCTCGTTCGCTTACTGAGACCTCGTCTCGCCTTACTCATGATTACTACATTGATTACTGATAGTTGTACTAGTGGCTTAGCAATAGTAGTAGTAGTGGCGGTATTGCTGATGAAGGCATACCACCAGCGTTACTTATAAGGCGGCTGTCGACTGATGTAGTCGGCAGCTTTACTCTTTTGTATCATCTGTCAAATCCACTTGGGTTTCTCTCTGAAAACCCCAGCCGAGGATCGCTCCCTTAGGAAGGCACTTTCAGGTGTCCTTGTCACAAACCATCGTGCCTGCGCACGTCAAACACACATTGCTAAGTTGCCTTCTCACTCCACCACGTAGTCAGCCTAAGTCAGGCCCAGGTCCAGCACGACCATAACAGCGGGAAGGGCGATCACAGAGCCCAGAACTGCCCTCGAGCAGAGAGTGTCTAACCCCCTCTCTCCATACGACCAGCATGCATGGGCGGAGGCACTGTCGCAGTACAACCTGGAGGAAAAGTACCCACTCCTCGTGCAGGGACTGGCAGACGGTTTCAACCTTGGGATTCCCGGCATCCTGGTCACATATACCCCTCCAAATCACCTCTCTATCAGATCACACCTCGATGTATATAACAATATCGTACATAATGAGTTCGCTACCGGACGGTACATTGGCCCGTTCACACGGGTGTGGCTGGAAGCAGCCCTGGGACCGTTTCAGATGTCCCCTCTGTCCCTCATTCCAAAAACATTGAAGCCTGGAAAGTTCCAGGCAGTGCATAACTTTTCTCATCCATACAACCTGCTGCCGCATGTCCCCTCCATCAACTCGCACATCGACAGCAATGACTTCCCCTGCATCTGGGGGACTTTCAATACCGTCGCCCTCATCATTGCCCGCCTACCTCCAGGGTCCCAGGCATCCATTCGAGATGTGGCCAAGGCCTATCGAACAATCCCTGCGGCCCCATCACAATGGCCAGGCCTGGTCGTCCGCTGTTACATGCGAGCTGCACGTGAGCCTTACTTAGGCAACATAGGGGTGAACGCGATGACTTAGCAAATCCTCAAGCGCGTAGGCTGAGTAATCGTCTCAACACTCGAAGGCGGAGTTCGGGTGTTCTACTAGATACAAGCGCGGTTGTATCTAGACTTGCTTGTTCTTGACTCCAACGACCTTTGCCAACAAAGGGAGAGAATGAAGCCAAGACCGATCGATTGAGAAGAGGAGAAGTGTACAAGAAATCCAAGCTGTCGACCACAACAGTCGACAGCTTCCTTATAACTATGGGCGTCCACTCTCAACAGTGATGACGCATAATACTAATACTACTACTAATCATATGTCCGCATATGTCAGCAGCTCACTAAGAGCATCAGTCATTGTATCGTACATGGATTAGTCCGCCCACTCGGTTGGTAAGACATCAGGAGCAACTCGTCATCCTGCTTACCGCTCGTGCCGTTACATCCGCCTTCATGCCGAGGATCAATTCGCAGTCAATACCTGCAACAATTTTGGACTCACCTCAGTGGGGGGTGTATATGGCATGGTTCAAGTTGCCGATGCCGGGGTGGACATATTCCGTGCCTGCGGTATTGGCCCCGTTGCAAAGTGGGTCGACGACCACATCTTTTTTAGAGTCCTGTGTGCGTACCTCAGGGACTACAACGCCTCGCGCGCTAGATGGCGCCAAGACATTCAGGCGCACGGAGGTCGAAGGCAGGATGGAAGTCGTATATGGTACAGGGGAAAAGACCTGCCAAACGGCACCTCGGAGGAATATGACGAGGACTGCTGTAACGTCCCAGGTCACGGTACGTATCTGACCTAACCCATAAGTCATGGGACGATTAGGAATGATGGGATCGAGTGCGGTAAGGGGGATGACGAGTCGCTCCCTAATACTTACCAAGGAAATGTGGACGATTACTGATGAGCTGACTGAGAGCTTACTATACGATTACTGAGCATGAGTGGACGATTACACAGCATAGTAGTAGTGGCGGTCTCGCTGACGAAGGCGGGCCACCGTACCAGTACATAAGGAAGCTATCGACTGATGTAGTCGATAGCTTGGATTTCTTGTAACCTTCTCACCTTGTTATCCAAGTCTTGGCTTCTCTCTCTATCCTTGTCCTCTCGGACCGCGTCAAAGTGAAGACTCCGCCTTCGAGCGTTGAGACGATACTCTGCCTCTGTGCTAGAGTTATTCGGGCCGCTGAGTCACCGCGTTCATCATACGTGCCTAAGTCAGGCTAACGTGCACCTCGCACGTAACAACTGCAGTACGACGCTCCACGATTTGGCAGTTTCCTCCCCGGATGCGGGCACTGACCAGCTTTTCCCCTACGGGGACACAGACATTGATAAAGTCTCAGCACGCCTCGGGATTAAATGGGAGCTCTCAAAAGCCGTCCCATTCACAACGGAGGTCCCTTATCTCAGATTCCGCTGGAACTTGCAGACCCATATTGTACACATTCTGCCGGAGAAAAAGACCAGATATCTGGCCGCCATCACTGAGTGGGAAGCAACACGCACCCACAACCTCGCTGAAACGCAGAAACTGTACGGGAAGCTTCTACACGCTTCATTGGTCGTCCCTGCAGGACGTGCTTACCTCACCAGCCTGGAGGCCATGCTCGCCTCCTTCAACGACAATCCTTTCTGTCCACACACCCCTCCCCGAGACACATCCGACGACCTTGCCTGGTGGAAATGCCAGCTCAACCGCACGGACGTTTCACGTCCCATCCACAAGCCTAGGCCTCCAGCGGATTACGAGGCCTACTCAGACGCAAGCTCAGGCTTCGGCGTTGCAATTACCATCGGCCCCAGGTGGCAGGCATGGAAGCTCGCCCGAGGGTGGAAATCCCAGGGAAGAGACATCCAGTGGGCAGAGGCCATTGGCTTCAAACTCCTCACAATCTACCTACGCACACTTACACGAGAGGGCGAACACGTTGCGGTATACGGCGACAACTGAGGGGTCGTTGAGGGATGGTGGAAGGGGTGCAGTGCAAACAAACCCACGAACCGAGTCTTTCGGCGTATCCTCCGGTCTTCAGAGGCTAGTGATAGACCGATATACACAAGGTACATCCCTAGTGCACAGAACCCGGCAGACGCACCCTCCCGTGGCTGTTACCCTCCCTCCACACTCTGACTCGACCCCGTACACATCCATGAGGACGTCAGGACCTTCCTCATCGATGTCTGACCACGGAGACCTGGCAAGGAGAATTGCGATCAGACACCTCGTGCATTCTCGAGACACAGATGGCGGACCCCTTGACGGCCAACCACTGCCGACAAAATTACAGAAAATGTCTAGTTCTCGCCCCAGGGCCCTTCCCATTCCCACAGCGCACGCCCGGTCGTCCAAAGGCCCGGCCCCATATATGCAGAATCTTACCCCCATACCGTCTCTCCTCCACCCGCATTGCCTCACCAAAGATCGGCTGCGGACATGGATCCTGACCCTTCCTATCCAAGCCCCACACAGCCCTCTGGCCCTCAGCGAGACAGAGCGCGAGCGCGTAAAAGACACGATGCTCCACGCATGGGAGGAGGACACACGCGTCGTGTACGGTGCAGGTCTTTTGATGTGGCATTGCTTCTGCGACAAGAAAGGCATCCCGGAGGCCGAGAGGGCTCCAGCAACGCAGGCCCTACTGTCCACCTTCGTCGCCAATATGGCGGCCGTGTACTCAGGCAAGACCATATCAAACTACCTGAATGGGGTGCGGGCCTGGCATCTACTCCACAGCATCCCGTGGGCTCTCGAAAAAAGAGAGATGGACACCATGTTGCGGGCAGCGGACAAGCTAACCCCAAACACATCCAAGAAGAAAAAGCGTTGTCCGTACACCCCAAGCTTCATCTCGGCAGTGCGGAGCCAGCTCAACTTAGAAAAACCCCTCGATGCAGCCGTGTTCGCGTGTCTCACCACATGTTTTTATGCCTCGGCCAGGCTTGGCGAGTTCACTGTTCAGACCCTGAGCAGCTTCAGCCCGAACGTCAACGTCACTACTCAGCACCTGTCATACGACCAGGACCGGAACGACCTCAAGGTCACCGTGTTACACCTGCCCAAAACCAAAGCAGACCCAGTTGGTGGTGAGGACGTTTATTGGGCATCGCAGAATGGGGACACCGATCCCACCGCAGCTCTCGAACACCACCTCCGAACCAACCAACCCTCGGAGGCATCACATCTTTTCACATACAAGGCCATGCACACCCGTCGCCTGCTCACCAAAACAAAATTCCTCGAGAGGGTGGGGGAGGCCACACGCGCCGCTGGCTTGGAGCCGTTGCAGGGGCACGGTATTAGGATCGGATCCACGTTGGAGTACCTCCTCCGAGGCATGCCCTTCGATGTAATGAAGGCCAAAGGACATTGGGCGGGAGATTCGTTCCAGCTGTACTTGAGGAAGCACGCAGTAATAATCACCCCCTATATCGAGGCAACGCCAACGCACGAGACGTTCATCCGGTACACTATGCCCCCGGTGCGCTAGGGCCCGCGCCCGCACTCTCGCCCTGCTCATGATGCCCAGGGTAAGTCACCTTTTATCCTCATTCCTTATTTTAGGGGATCGAGGCTCACTCACCGCGTCATTCGATTCCTTACAGGATGGGTGTCGCGGACTCGCCTCAGGCATCAGAATCACCACTTCATTTTCGATCGAGAAGCACTTCGTGCTCCCGCCCACTCTCTCTCTCCCTTTATTCCAACTCTCCTCATGCAGTGAATGGAGAGGCTGGCAGCCTCTCCATTCATTCCCTCTATACATTCTCAACGGTTCTCACCGCATAGTACAGCCATCCGGCGTAATAGTAGTAGACACCAGCCACGGAATATACCCATCCGTTTTCTGCCGTAACTGTGTAACGTGCAGCGTGCCAACTCTTCGCCCTCCCCTTCGGCGTCGCTGCATGTCCTTCCCACATGGCAAAGGTCTGCAGGGTAATGACTCGCAAAGACTGGCTCAGCTCGACTCACGAGCGGGGTTAGCCGGGCTCAGCCATGGCTCGCAACGTACTGTACAACAAAAACCGGTTGGCCGTGGCCTGAGGAAGCAATGAGTAATGAAATAAGTCGGGTACAGTAGTGCGTGGTCGTGGGCCCAGATCCCTTATCAAAGGAGAAAACTCTCGGTGCTCAACTCCACCCGTAAACGCCGAGTTCGTATTCGTATCTCTCGCGTGTCAACGCTGTCAGAAGTGACCGACATGATGCCCATTCCTGTCACGTCTTCACATGCTCAGGCTGTCTTTTTTCCTCAACTCCCATTCACGTATCCTCCTTTCCACTCGACTCCGCACCTGACGCATCCCAATGCCCGCCCACGCATGCACTTATACAGCTTATATGTCTCCCCGTCAAGCTTAAGCTGGTCGATCTTCAACGCACTAAGCAGCGCTCCCGCAGGCAGAGTGAACACGATCTACGCCACGCTCGCGGGCCGCGGTGCGCATCGGTGCTTGCGGACGTGCCCCGGAGTGTCGCATTGCGGCCCGGTGCCGAGACGGAACGGGTAGCGCCGGACGTCGCAGATGCCGAGGCGGGGCCCGGGTACCAGAGTGGTACCAGCGTCACGGTGTCTTGCGGTGCGCGAGCACGTACACCCAGTCACTGCCGCCTGTAGCACACGTACTCGTCAAGCCCATCGCACCGGACCCAAGATAGAGCTCAACGGAGACATCCTCGAGCACGCCTGCGGGGTGAATGACAGCTCGAACGGGCCTGGTGCCGGGGGTTAGTAGTTGGGCGGCTGTTGGAAACAGGAGGACGGTCCGCCGTGGTCGGTGATGGAGAACGATGCGCGCAGCGTGAATGACACTTGGACCTGCGCGGGAGCGGTTGTGAGAGCTGGGACTGCCCCGGATTTGCTTGCTGAAGGGGCGAAGCGGTATTCCAAGAGCGTGAAATGCCTGTCCGGCGAGACAAAGGAGAGTGCTTTCGATTGTTCGAAGCGATCTAGTCTGTGTGGAAGGGCGTAACACCTGTTGGCTGGGGTAGGGAACGGGAGGGAGAAAGTGAATACAGACCGAACACATAGATGGTGTGTGAATTGGTCGGTGTGAGATGTAGGTCGGCTGTTCCTGCTGGCGGGCAAGTCGCGAGTTGGCGGCGCTAGCAGCAGATAAAGCCGCACCGGAGAGATTGCAGTTCACATCGATCTTGCTGAAGACCTTGTTCGCGCTGGTGGTTCCGTTCTTGACTGGACGGCTGAGTACCGACGGAAAGGAGGAGGGCCCGGCGTACTCCTTTGTTCACAACCGTGACCGCGGCCAGTTTCTCGACGATGTCAAAGTAGATGCCATTGCTGTTACAGTAAGGTTTCCCAGATATAAACGTGTCCATGAAAACGCAGGTGGAGTACAGCAATACAAGATACGGAGGAAATATACAATTCATGGGGAGAATCTCTTCATTCCAGTTCACAAGCTCATGATAGAGGAAATGGATAAATCTGAAGAAGTAGACAGCACGCTCGCGGCTGGGCTTTGCGGGATCGTCACCGCTTCTGGCTGTGGGGGTAGCTGCGACTGGCGTAAACGCCACTCAGCGACAAGGGTGGCCACAACCTCAGGAGGGGGACCATTCACCGATGCCTCCCCCGCTTCCGTGTCGGGTGCGACTTGCTCTTGCGAGGCCGTCTCCACTCTTTCCACAACGGTGTTTGAGGAAGGAAGTCCTAATTGTGGACTTGGCCAGGTGGACGGTGATGGCGTGAAGCGCCTCTCCAAAGCAACATCCGAAGGTAGAGAAGAGAAAAGGGATCGAGTGGGCGTGGAGGTGACAGCGACGAGCCCATGACGATGTCGCATAGCATCGGCCTCAGAGGGCTGCGGTGACGCGCCGTTCAAAAATGGGACTGAAGGGACCGGAGGCACTGTTTCTGCCGCATTCGATGAAGGAACAGCTGGGGAAGTAGAGGGTCGTTCATCAAACAGGGTATGCACGTTTCGAATGAGGTCCTCCATGACCAGGCCCTACATGGGAATCATTCGAGAAACAATTACAAGAGGTCGATGAAACGTACCTTCATGTTAAAACCGTCTTGCCAGACTTGATTCCCACGAAGAACAACGTAGCAGAACTCATCAGCGAGCACCTCTACAGTCATTGTGTTCTGATCTGAATGAGAGGAAACAAGCAATAGATGGCGCAAAAGGGCTCCTAGAGAAGCCCTGTGAACCGGATGTAGTTCATAAATCTTCGATCGTAACAGCGAGAAATCATTTTCGATACATTCGGCTATCATAACATTGGAATGAGGGTGAGGGTGAAATGAGTGCTGTTGAGACCACTAACCTCTAATTTGTCTGTAGTTTCTGTAATCTTGCAAAGAGAGGGAAAACAGCGGCTCTGGGAGATCCCAGATGTAGCGCTAGAAATGAAGTTCAGGACTTGACACGTTTGCAATTGCTGCAATAGCTCACCATAAGAAGCATCGCAACGGAATGGATGTTGTCTGTAGGCTTGAAAGAAAATGACCTTTCACTTTCGATCTTACGCCACAACTGAATTCGAATTCACGTCAGCTATTTAGTTAGTTCAAGTTATGGGGGTAAATTCCACTTGCGAGTACTCCTTGTGCGCCGAGTGTGTATCCCATCTACGACACTAGTAAATATGAATCACAACACATGCCTGGATGCTTACCGAATATATTCCCTGGGTATTCAGGCCCCTCTTCTCGATTTCTTCCATGCACATTCTCATCACTTTCGGAACACTGTCTTCGTTGGTCTCAACTTCCGCCAAGGGGACACCAAAAATCAAGTCCGAGTGTGTGCCAGGACAATAGTCGCGATAGAAAGTAGGTGAAGGAATAGAAAATGAAAGGGCACGACGGAACGAAGCTCTCAAATTGGACCCGGATGGATCTCTTCCGGCCAAGGCATTCTCGGCTTCTAGTCGGGTACTCCTAGCCAGGTTGTCATGCTTTGCGGATGCTGCGCTGTATGCCAGGTCAAAATTCTCAAAATTTCCTGAAAAGCTCAATAATACTGACACCATGCCGTCCATGTATTTGACAATAACGCCCTTGGTGATTGGCGCAAAAACGAGGTCTTCAAGACACTGCGTTGGAAATGTTTGATGTATAGTCAAAATCGTACCGTAGAATATCACTCACATCATATCCATCCGCCAGATACTCAGCCCTGCTCAATCTAATGGCGTTGAGGACACCAGCAGCCGACCTGAAATCTTTGTCTGACACTAAGCTAGCTCAGTAAACTAAGTTTTGTGAATCTATGAGCGAGATTGGAGATACCTTCTTCGGAGTTCGGAGGCTCTGGTTCTCCTTGGTCTCCTCGTCGACCACGAAACCTGGTGTTTGGAATGTCCTGAGACCGTTTAAGGGCACCAGTAAAGTGAGCATATTACCGAGGGTGACATTTCCTGAAGTATGCTTCTTGAAGCTTCGAGATTGTGTTCTCTGCATAATCAGCATACTCAGCGTCGGATCTCTCGAGATCTTCCTCAATTCGCCTTCTTGATTCATCTTTCTTTTCCTTCCGGATGGTCTGTTATCAGAAAAGAGATGCATGGCACAACGAGATTTTATTCACTTACCTTGAATGCTGCAAGCGGAGCAATGACTTCATTGTCCAAGATATCCACGAAAGCCTGTTGGGTATTGGCCTCTGCAACGCACGTGAGCTCCCAGCCACAGTTTAGGATGTGCGAACGCATACCTCTTTCTAGATTGTCTGTGACTTTATCCCACGCTGCTCTCGTCGTCGTTGGTTCTGCACTTGAGTCGAGTGAGGCATCAACGGCTTTGGCCTTGTCGTGGAGTCTCCGTAATGAATCGATACTTCAAAAGAGAGATATCAGGCTATACGAGTCGCGTTCAGCTTATAAGACGACAACTGACTAAGTTGCTTCGATAGTTCGTCTGAAAATTAACTGTTAGTGTACTGGACGACTGTGTAGACTCCCACAAGGTAGACGAACCTTTCCTGGAAGAAAGCCAAATAACGATCTGCGATGATTCCAAGTGGTGCATCGAATTGGGCGAGTAGATTGTTCGAGCAGTTCTCCAAAACTACCCTAGACTGAGGTTCTACGGATAGAAACGACATGATGGAAGTTGCGGCTTTTAATCAAGCGCCCATGTTACAGGCAGTGACGAAGTGGCCATGAGGCAGTCATGTGGCGCACTGTGGGCCGTGACTTTCTCAGCCCCCATCGTCAGTCGATGTATAGACCGCTCATTGCTTCTCCTCTGTGAGCCTACCGCGATCCACTTTCGATTTGGACTCCGGGTTGCGGAAAAAAGAAACAGCACACACCGTTTCAGTGCCCATACTACTCACCTGCAGATGCATTGGGTTTATCTGTACGTTCAACGTTCACCTCGCATGCCAGCAGCACGCGCACTCAGACTTTTCGTCCTCAATCGAATCACCCATTCACTTATCTTCCTTTCCGCTCGACCCTGCACCCGACCCATCCTAACGCCCGTCCAGGCATGCCCTTATACCTCGATGAAATCACGCGCGATATGATACGTCCTCCTTCCTCTCGTCGAAGTCATACAACGGCCCATCATCTTCGGCGGCAAGTTGACGGGTGTCTAAACCATTACCATGGGCTCAACGCGGGGTGCTCAGGCTCATCGAGAGTGGAGTGGCAAACGGCAGCGACGCGGACGGCGACGCGCCTTCTTGTCAACCGCCAGATCCATGTCCGCCTCTTGCTCCCGTAGCGAATCGAGGACGGCATGTGCGGCTCTCTTTGTCCCGTGCGTTCGAGGTCATCACAGGGTGCTGAGTAGACCGTCTCAACGAACAACGTAAAGTCGATTTCTCTCTTTCCCTTGCTGCTCGTTTTTTGCAGGATTTTGAGATTGTCGGGTGTCACTGTAGGCTTGATGCAATGCTTGGTGTGTACAGCGGACCGAAAACAGAGCCTCAAATCGTCAAAGAGCACACGCGAGCCTCGCACTCAACCACAGTTTCCCTCCCACCGTGTAAATCTACCCCAATAAAACAAACTCAAAACTCACTCTCCCGCCCTGTGGGACAGAAGCTACCGACAACCCTTCCCAAATTACGAGCCCGCATTTACTAAACCCCCACTCCCCGCGCTTCTCGGCTCCCTCGCCGACCCCATGACTTACATGGGGAATGGTTTCCGGAGACGGTACCAACGGCTTCATCTGGTTCATCACCGGCGCGCACGGTCCCCTCCGCATCATTGCCGCCTACGCGCTGGCATCGCAGAGCGTGGGCAGCCCCTTCTACTAGCCCGCTACGGCCTCTACAGTCGAAGCGGCGGACTAGCCCGGGTTTTGCGTGCTCGCCGAATCGCGAGCGGATGGGCATACGCGTGTCTGGTCCCATCGGGCCGCAACGCCTACCAACCGGGGAAAACGGGCCGGGAAAGAATGCACCCGGCTGACGCGCTCGCGCGGACGCTGTACCGGTCTCCTTTTTGTGCGAGCTGCATAAACACGCGTGGATGGTCGTGTAATATGGCATGGAGACGTACTCGGAACGCTTTGAGGGATATTTGGACTGGGCGGCCGTGCAGTACGCATATGCGCGGCATGCATGCCGCAAGTTGGCGGGGGTTTATTAGAATACGGTTTTTCCAGTGCTTACTATCTCTCTGCTCTCCTCGTTCGTTCTCTAGTTCTGCAGTAAAAATAATACCATCCAAACGACTGATGTAGCAATGGGGTCAATATTGCCTACTTCAAGGCCGAAATGCAAAGCTGCTTGTCATCGAATGAACGAAAGGAAAAGGCATGTATCGTGACAATTGACTTGGCCGGGGTGAAGCCACAACCCGCCAGACATATGCCCTCGGAACACCGTGACGTAGTATAACAACCCGAACATGGCATCACTGCATCTGGAAGCGCCAGTGGGTCAACAACAGTAAGGTTTTCTAAATACATGCATATGTGAACACAGGTGGAAAACATAATACAAGATACGGAAGAAGTATGCCTACTATGAGAAAATTATCCCATTCCACTTTACAAGTTCACGACAGAGGAGAGGGGTAGATCCGACGAACTCGATAGCATGCTCTCGGGTGGGCTTTGCGGGATTATCAGCGCCCCTGTTTGTGGGGGTAGCTGCGACTGACGTAACCGCCACTCAGCTACGACAACCTCCGGCGGAGGACTATTCATGAATGCCTCCGTGCCTCTCACCTCATGTGTGACCTGCTCTGGAGAGGCCGTCTCCACAAAGGTGTTTGACGACGGAAGTTCTAATGGAGGGCTTGGCCAGGCGGTAGGTGATGGTGTAAAGCGACTTTCCAAAGCAGTATCCGATGGTAAAGAAGTGAAAGAGGACTGGGTAGATGTGGGGGTGACACCAATGAACACTGAACGGTGTATGGCATCGGCCTCAGGGGGTTGCGGCAACCTAGCAGTCAAAATCGAGCCGGAAGGGAATGCAAAAGTCGACCCTCCCACATGTGGCGAAGGAACAGGTGGGGACATAGAAGCTCGTTCATCAAACAGGGTGTGCACGTTTTTAATGAGATCCTCCATAACCACGGTCTCCAACGAAATGAGTTGGAAGCCATTACAAGAGGTAGATGCGACGTACCTTCATGTCAACACCGTCCTCCAAGACTTTATTCCCACGAAGGACAGGATGGCTGAACTCAGCAGCGAGAATCTCCCCGGACATTTCATTTTCATCTGAATGGGCGACAACAAGTGACAGATGCCGCAAAAGGGCTTCTAGAGATGCCTTGTGAACCGGATGTAGTTCACGAATCTTCGATCGCAACACCAAGAAATCATTCTCGATATATTTGGCTACCATCCCATCAGAATGTAGGTGCGGGTGAAATGAAATGTGTTAAGGCCAATCACCTCTAATCTGATTGTAGTTTCTATAATCTTGCAAAGAGAGTGCAAAGAGAGGCTCTGGGAGATCCCAGAGGTAGCGCTGGAATGAACTTTCAGGAATTGACTCATTCGCAATGGATACAATGGCTCACCTTGAGAAGCATTGCTACGGAATGGATATTGCCTGTAAACCTGAACGAAAATGACTTTTCTCTTTCGAACCTACGCCGCAGCTGTATCCGGTTCACATCAGCTGAGGCTGTTTAGTTGGTCATTGGGAAAATTCCGCTGACCTGTAGTACTCGTTCGCTGAGCGGATATCCCTTCTGCGACACTCAACACGAATCCTAACACAGGCCTGGATCAGCTTACCGAATATATTCCATGAGCATTCAGGCCCATCTTCTCGACTTCTTCCATACACCTACTCATCACTTTCGGAACATTGCCTTCGTTGGTCTCAACGTCCACCAGGGGGACACCGAAAATCAAGTCCGAGTTTACACCGGGACAGTGGTTGCGATAGAAAGTAGGTGAAGGAATAGAAAATGAAAGGGCGCGACGGAAAGACATTCTCAGATCGGAGTCGGATATTGAGTCGGAAGTATCTCTTCCGGCCAAGACCGTCTCGACTTCCACCCTAGTACTCCTTGCTAGGTTGTCATACTTCGCAGATGCTGTGCTACACGCCACGTCAAAAGTCTCAAAGATTTCAAAAGAGGTCAATAGCACTGACATCATACCGTCCATGTATTTGAGAATAGCGTTCTTGGTGACTGGCGTGAAAACGAGGTCTTCAAGACACTGCGTTAGAAAGATTGATGTAGAATCAACTTGAAAGCCGTAGAATAGAAAATCCGAGGCACTCACGTCATATCCGTACCCCAGATTCTCAGCCCTTCTCAATCGAAATGAGTGGAGGTGGCCAACGGCCAACCTGAAGTCATCGTCGGACACTAAGCAAATTCAGGAAACCAAAGTTTCGGAAACCATAGACGAGCTTGGCGATACCTTCTTCACGCTCAGGTTCACCCGAATCATCTTGCTGGCCACGAAACCTGTTGTTTGAGATATCATGAGAACGTCGAAGGCCACCGGTAGAGTGAGCATATTACCGAGGGTGATATTTCTTGAAGTATGCCTCCTGGAGATTCAAGATTTTGTTCTCTGCATGATCAGCATACTCAGCAACGGATTTCTCGAGATCTTCCTCGATTCGCTTTCTTGATTCATCTTTCGTCTCCTTCCGGATAGTATATTATTAGAACAAAGATGCCTGCCCAAACGAGATGTTGTTCACTTACCTTGAATGCTGCAAGCGGATCAATAACGTCGTTGTCTAAAATATCCACAAATGCCTGTTGGTTATTGGCCTCTGCAATGCCTGTGGGCTCCAGGCCACAGATCAGGATGTGAAAAATGCATACCTCTTTCTAGATTGTCTGTGACTTTATCCCATGCCGATCTCGTCGTGGTTGGTTCTGCACGTGAGTCAGTGGAGGCATCAACCTTGGCATCAACGGTTTTGGCCTTGCGGTGGAGTCTCCGTAATGAATCGATACTTCAAAAGAAAGAAATTAGACTAGGTAAGTGGTATGTTCGGATCATCGGACGACAACTGACTAAGTTGCCTCAATAGTTCGTCTGAAAATTGATCAGTTAGTGTAATGTGTAAGACTCGAACAATGTTGATGGACCTCTCTCGGAAGAAAGCCAGATAACGATCTGCGACGATTCTAAGTTGTGAATCGAATTGGGCGAGCAAACTGTTCGAGTAGTTCTCCAAAACTACTCTGGACTGAGGCTCTACGGATAGGAAAGACATGGAAGATTGTGAGAGGGCACAAACTGAAGCCTGAGGTTGCGGCTTTCACGGCGGGCAGGAGTGGATAAGCGGAAGTCAACTAAAGGATCGACTAATGTCCAATATAATATATCGACCACTAAGTTGGCTTAATTGCTATCATAAATTATACTAAGATAATCGAATAATTTACTGGCCTCTCTTATGTGTCAGATAATTAAAAATAGAAATACTCGAACAATTAGATATTAGTCCCTTGCTTAACAAAGCTCCAATTATTTCAGAATATATTTAAACTAACATCGTGACATCAGCCTGGGGGTATAACTATAAAGTTAAAATATCTTCGGAAATAATTGGATCTCTGTTAAGCAAGTTACTAATATCTAATTTGTTCAAATGTTTTTATTCAACATTATCAGACACATAAGGGGGGGATCTGCAAACTATTCAATTGTCCCAATATAATTTGTCATAACAATCAAGTTGATATAGTGGTCAATGTATTGGGCCCCCCTTAGTTGACTCTTTTTTTTTGATAAAATCCATTATTGTGCGCCTCGGGGCTAGTTGACTCTTAGTATAGTTATAGCAGACTCCGCTTTCCCGCTCCCGCCCGCCGTGTTTTGGTGGCTCTGAGGCGGATTTTCTCAGGGTCTCAGGCTCCCAACCCACTGAACCCAATTGAAGTACTAGAGACCGCTCGTTGCTTCCACCCTCAGGTGAGCCTACTGCGACCCACTCTCGACTACGTGAAGTCCGAGTTGCGGCAAAAGGACACCACGCACAACTTGATGCACAACATTTCAGTGCCCATCTTCACCTGCAGATGCCTTGGGTTTATTAGTATATTCACTTCGCATGCCAGCAGCGCGCACCCTCAGACTTTTCGTTCTCAATCGAATCACCCTTTCGCTTATCTTCCTTTCCACTCGACCCTCTACTCGACCTAGCCTAACGCCCATCCACGCATGCTCGACGAGATCACGCGCCATCATATGGTACATCTTCTTTCCTCTTGTCGCAGTCACACAACAGCGCATCCTCTTCGGTGACGAGCCGACAGAGTGTCCAAACAATCACTTCGGGCTCGATGCGGGGTGCTCAGGCTCATCAAGAGTGGTGTGGTAGACGGCGGCGACGCGGACGACGACGTGCCTATTCCGTCATGGCGCAAGATCGATGTCCGCCTCTTACTTCCTTAGCGGATCGAAGACGACATGTGTGGCTTTCTTTGTCCCGTGCGTTTGAGGTCATCACTGCATCACCGGGGACGTCAGCATGGTCGACTCGACTGTTTCAACGAACAATGCAAAGTTCATTTTTTTTTCTCCCCCTTGCAGCCTTGTTACTCTTCATTTTTGCAAGATTTTGGGATTGTCGAATGTTAGGCTTGGTGTGTGCCGGTGACCGAAAAATTGAGCCTGGAAACGTCAACCGAGCACGAAAACTGAACAACAGTTCCTTCCCCACTATGTTAATCTACCTCAAAAAAAAACGCAATACTCACTCCCTAACCCTGTGGCACACAAACTGCCGACGTTCCCTCCCAGATTTACTAGCCCGTGCTCACTCAACCCCTAGCACACGTACAGCGCCATCCCACGTAGCTCGGCTCCCTCGCCGAACTCATATCCTACACGAGGAATGGTTTCCAGAGACGGTACCATCGGCTTCATCTGGCTCGTCACCGGCGCGCACGGCCTCCTCTGCATCGTTGCCACGTTGGCTGCCCCTGCTCACGGGACGTCTATCAGCCCGCCACAACCCCCGCCGTCGAAGTCGTAGGGCTAGCCGGGGCTTGCGCGCTTGCCGATATCGTCGTCCGGCCGCGCGGGGCATGGAGCACCTGCAAGGGCACAAGAGGATGAGCGCATATGCGTCTGCTCTCATCTGAAAAACGGGCCAGGTAAGAATGCTTACTGAGGGCGCTGCACCCACCAGAGACCCACCTGATGCGCTCGCGCAGACGCTGTATCGGTCTCCTGTTTGTGAATGTTGCATAAACGCACGTGGATGGCCGTGTGATATGGCAGCATGGAGACTTGTGATGCTTTCATTGAACCGTGTTTGGACTGGGCAGCCGTGCGTGACTTGTATGCGTGGTACGCGCTCCGCAAGTTAGCGGAGTTTTTTAATTATCAGAATAAGGCGTCTCAAGTGCTTGTTTCATCTCTCTGATCTGTGCTCATTGTTCGTTCGTTCTTTCGTTCTGCAGAAAAAATGATACGAGTTAAGCGACGCCTGGTGAGCAATCAGGTCAATATCGCCTAGCTTGAAAGCCGGAACGCTAAACTGCTTACTTGTCATCGACCCAAGGTGAAGGAAAAAGTATGTATCGCTGGCAGTGGCAATCAGCTGTACCGGGTTGAGGCCGACCAAACAATACAGCCCCCCAGACATAGCTTACTCCCTCGAAACACGTAGTATCACGACCCAACCGTGGCATTGCACGCCACGCATCTGGAAGCGCATGCGGGTTGCAAGTGCCGGTGGATGAGTCAGTAAGGTTTTCCAAATATACACGTAGTAACGTACACATGAAACGCCAGTGGAGTACATAAATAGAGTACGAGATACAAAAGAAATATGCAAAACTCTTCATTCCAGTTTACAAGCTCATGATAGAGGAGAGGGGTAGATCCGACGCACTAGATGGCACGCTCTCGGGTGGGCTTTGCGGGATCGTCACCGCTTCTGGGCATGGGGGTAGCTGCGACTGATGTAGCTACCACTCGACGACAAGGGTGGCCACAGCCTCTGGAGGAGGGCTATTCACCGATTCTTCCCCCGCCTCTGTGCCTCTCACCTCAGGTATGACAAGCTGTTGCGAGGCCATCTCCGCTCTTTCCACAATGGTGTTTGACGACAGAAGTCCTAATGGGCGGCTTGGCCAGGCAGCAGGTGCCAGTGTGAAGCGGCTCTCCAAAGTGACATCCGAAGGCAAAGAAGAGAAAAGGGGCCGGGTGCGCGTGGGGGTGATAGCGAAGAGCCCATGACGATGTCGCATAGCATCGGCCGCAGAGGGCTGCGGCGATTCTGCGTTCAAAAATGAGCCTGAAGGGACCGGAGCCGTTGTCTCTGCCGCATGCGGTGAAGGAACAGGTGGAGACTTAGAGGGTCGCTCATCAAACAGGGTATGCACATTTCGAATCAGGTCGGAACGATTGCAGGAAATCCGTGCAACGTACCTTCATGTGAACACCTTCTTGCAAGACTTCATTCCCACGAAAGACTTTTTCGCGGAACTCAGCAGCGAGCGCCTCTACGGCCATTTCGTTCTGATCTGAATGAGAGGCAACAAGCAAGAGATGCCGCAAAAGAGCTCCTAGAGATGCCCTGTGAACAGGATCTAGTTCACGGATCTTTGCTCGCAACAGCGAGAAATCATCCCCGATATAATTGGCTACCATCACATCAGAATGTGGTGAGGACGGAATGAAATATATTAAGACCGCTCACCTCTAATCTTTCTGTAGTTTCTGTATTCTTGCAAAGAGAGGGAAAACAGCGGCTCTGGGAGATCCAAGATGTAGCGCTAGAAATGAAATTCAGGTTTCGATACGTTCGCAATGACTGCAATTGCTCTTACCATGAGAAGCTTCGCAACGGAATGGATGTCGTCTGTAGACCTAAATGAAAATGACTTCTCACTTTCGAACATATGCTGCAACTGAATCCGGATTCACGTCGGCTATTTAGTTGGTCATTGATGAGAATGCCGCTGACCCGTAGTACGTGTTGGTTGACTCCGAGGAAAATCCACGCCTGCGATACTAAACATGAATTCCAACAGTTGTCTCGATCAGCTCACCGAATATGAATATATGTTCCTGGTATTCAGGCCCCTCTTCTCGACTTCTTCCATGCACATTCTCATCACTTTTGGAACATTGTCTTCGTTGGTCTCAACGTCCACCAGGGGGACACCAAAAAATAAAGTCCGAGTGTGCACCGGGACAATAGTTGCGATAGGAAGTGAATGGAGGAATAGAGAATGAGAGCGCGCGACGGAATGACGCTCTCAGATTGGAGTCAGATGCATCTCTTCCGGCCCAGGCTTGTCAACTTCCAATCTAGTACTTATCGCCAGGTCTTTATACTTTGCGGATGCTGTGCTGCCTGCCATGTCACATTCTCAAATATTTCAGGAAAGGTCAATAGCACTGACATCATACCGTCCATGTATTTCACAATGACGTTCTTGGTGATTGGCGCGAAGACGAGATCTTCGAGACACTGCGTTGAGAAAAAGGTTGATGTAGAATCAAAGCTGTAGGCTGTAGCATAAAATACCACTCACGTCATATCCGTACCCCAGAGTTTCAGCCCTTCTCTGCCGAAGGTTGTTGAGGAAGCCAACAGCTGACCTAAATACAGTGTCGGACACTAAGCTAGTTCAGTAAACCAAGTTTTCGAAAACTATGGACGAGAAGGCGATACCTTCTTCAGATTTTGAAGGCCCAGGTTCCCCCAAATCATCCTGCTGACCACAAAACCTATTGTTTGGAATGTCCTGAGACCGGTTAAACGGCACAATTAGAGTGAGCATATTACCGAGGGTGATATTTCTTGAAATATGCCTCTTGGCGCTTTGAGATTCTATTCTCCACATGATGAGCATACACCGCAGCCGATGTTTTCAGATATTCCTCAATTCGCTTCCTTGACTCATTTTTCGTTTCCTTTTCGGATGGTATGTTATTGGAACAGATATACCTGCCCGAACGAGATCTCATTCACGTACCTTGAATGCTGCAAGGGGCTTAATGACGCCGTTGTCCAAAATATCCACGAAAGCCTGCTGTGTGTTAGCCACTGCAACGCCTGTTGGCTCCCAGCCACACTCTAGGATGTGCAAACGCATACCTCTTTCTAGATTATCCCTTATCTTATCCCATAATGCTCTAGTAGTAGGTGGTTCGGCACGTCGGTCGAATGTGTCATCAACAGATTTCGCCTTGAGGTGGAGTTTTCGTAATGAATCGATACTTCAAAAGAAAGAAATTAGACCCGATAAGTGGCTTAGCGGACGACAACTGACTAGGTCGCTTCAATAGTTCGTCTGAAAACTAAACAGTTAATGTAGTGCGTAAGACTCGAACAAGTTGATGGACCTTTCTTGAAAGGAAGCCAAATAGTGGTCTGCGATGATTCTAAGTTGTGAATCGAGTTGGGCGAGCAGACTGTTCGAGTAGTTCTCCAAATCTACTCTGGACTGAGGTTCAACGGATAGGAAAGACATGGAAGATTGCTACAGGGCGCAAACTGGAGGCTGCGGCTTTTGTCGGCTGCTCAAGCGCTCCGATGAGTCTTATTTTCTCATGCTCATTGGGCCAACATCAGTAGAAGTAGATACGCTTAATCCTTCTACAGTCACTGCAGGTGAGTTTACCATCTCACTCTCGACTACTTGAAGTCCGATTCACGGCAAAAAGACACCACAGACAACATTTCAGAGCTCAGCATCACCTGCAAATGCCTTGAGTTTATCCGCACATTCACTTAGCCTCCTTTCCACTCGACCCTCCACTCGACCCGCCCCATCGCCCGTCCACGCATACCCTTACACGGCTTATACGTCTCCCCGCTAAGCTTAAGCTAGTCGATCGTCAGCGCACTAAGCAGCGTTCCCGTGGGCAGCGCGAACGAGATTTGTGCCGCGGGCGCAGGTGACGTCAGTGATTGTGGAAGAGCCCCGGAGCGTCGCTGTGAGCCCCGGCGTAGAAACAGAAAGGGTGGCGCCAGAGGTCGTAGGTGCGGAGGAGGTGAGAGACTAGCGTAACGTGCGTCGCGTGGGAAAGTACATCTACTCGCCGCCGTCAGTTGCGCCCGTCGCACTGGAGCTGAGATAGAGCTCGGCGGCGACGTCCTCGAGCGCGCCTGCGCGCGGGATGAATGATAGCTCGTATGCACCTGGTCAAAGGTGTTAGTATTTGGGTGGTAGGAGGGATGAGAGGAAGGACGGACCGCCGTGGTAGGTGAGGGAGAACGATGCGTGCAGCGTGAATGGATTTGCACCTGCGCGGTGGCAGCAGCTGTGAGAGCTGGCGCCACGCCAGGCTTGCTTGCTGAGGGTCGAACCGGTATTCCAGAATGAAACGCCCGTCTGGGGGGACAAAGGAGAGCGCTTTTGACTTCTCGAAGCGGTTCAATTTGTGTGGAAGGGTGGTGCACCTGTTGGTTGGGGCAAGGCACGGGATGGAGAAGGTGAATACGGACCGATCACAGGGACGGTGTAGTATTATTCAGTGTGAGAATAGGTCGGGTGTTCTTGCTGGGGGGTAAGTCGCGAGTTGGCGGCGCTAGCAGCAGGAAAACTGCACGGAGAGCTTGTACTTCTTTTTTTTTTTTTTTTGAATCAATTTATATCCCGGAGCAGTACATAATACAAAGCCGGTCACGCGACATGATGTCGGTATTTAGAATATGAGACGGTATAAGTAGCCTTCTTGTTTTAGAAGGCGTAAATAGGTATAGTATGGCACCCACCCAGTGGAAGCGTAAGGTAAGACAATGAAGTCGATAACGGTGATTAGACATGCAGAGTAATGTGAAAGAACACGCATGACGACAAAAGGTTTAAAAAAGTGAACCTCGAAAACTTACCCAGCAAAGGGATGTGTGTTTGAGTGGTTCTTAGTTTTGGGGCATTCAACCTGGGTCAGGTGGTAGATCAAGGCGGGAAGTGAAGAAGTCATGGAAGACCGTCTCCACCTCTGTAGCGGGACCGCCAGGTCTCAGCGCCGAAGGGGTGTGCGCCGTTAAAGGATCAACCATTGGCTGGCTTTTCCTTTGTGTATGTGAGCGCTTGGAAGGGTCAACGTTCGACTCTTCATTTGGTTTAAAAGCCGCACGGGAGATGTGAAGGAAGTCGTAGAACATCCCACATAGAGCGGCATCTGTGCCCATGAGGTCTTGTGGGAGAGCTTGTACTTCACATCGATCTTGCTTAGGACGCTGCTCGTGATGGATGGTTGAATTCCGTTAGAAAGGAAGAAGGGGAGGCGTACTTGTTCACGACCGCGTCCAACGTCTCGACTATGTCAAAATTGATGACATTGCTGTTGTAGTGAAGACCAGCCAGCTTTGCGCCATGGGATAGGACTATAGGACTGGAAATTCCACTGAGATTGCTCGTAATCGGTCCAAAGCTTCCAGTGGCGCCAGTGACGGAGAGTATTTTGTTGATGAGAGATGGAGGGAGCACGATATCCCGCAGCGCATTGGGGGCGATTGTGAGTGGGTGGCCACTTGCATCCAAAGTCTCTTTGAGTTGATGGACGATATCAAAGTTTTTCCCGAACGCTGGGGGGGTTCCTTCTCCATGAGGAAGGATGTCGAGGAAGGTGTGGATGGATGTGAACGCATATAGTGGGTCAAACTTGGGTGGCGTATGCCAGTCGTGAGTTCGTCATAGAACGCATGTACACAACACTCAAGATCCCCAGAAATGGGACACAGGAAAGGGCATCGTTGCTACGGCACGTGGCTTGACATGCCCTTCGTTCACAGAGCTGCAAGCCAGGCTTGCTGCAGGTAGTCCCTGTTTACAACGAACAGGGTGAAGTTGGAGGGCATCTACCAGCTCGCGACGCCGCCGTCACAAGTGTAGGCCAGGCCATCTGCCAATCGCCGACCAGGCCCATCCGGCCCGCTGACACCGACTACTACGGGCCAAGACTGGGCCAAGTAAGTAGGCTCGACGTGGATGACCCCTCGAAATACGTACCATCATGGCCCGACCATAGCATCTCACTGCATCGGGAAGCTCATGTGGACTGCAAGCGCCAGTGGATCAACCACAATAAGATCTCCCAAATATGACCGCGCCAATGAAAATATGAGGGGATACAGATATACAAGATACAGAAGAAGTATGCAAATCTCCTCATTCCCGTTTACAAGCTCATGACGGAGGAGAGGGGTAAATCCGACGCACTAGATAGCACGCTCTCGCGGGGGCTTTGCGGGATCGTCGCCGCTTCTGGCTGGGACGGTACTTGCGACTGACGTAACCGCCACTCAGCGACAAGCGCGGCCACAACCTCTGGAGGACTATTCACCGATGCCCCTGTGCCTGTCGCCTCAGGTGTGACCCGCTCTGGCGAGGCCAACTCCACAACGGTGTTTGACGACGGAAGTCCTAGTGGAGGGCTTGGCCAAGCGGTAGGTGATGGTGTGAAGCGACTTTCCAAAGTAGTATCTGAGGGTAAAGAAGTGAAAGAGGACTCGGTAGATGCGGGGATGACATCAAAAAGCCCTGGACGATTGCGAATGGCATCAACCACAGGTATATGCGGCAACTCGACGCTCAACGCCGAGCCTGTGAAGACCGGAGACGTCGTTTCGGCCGCATGCAATAAAGGAGCAGGTGGGGACGTAGAAGGTCGCTCATCAAACAGGGTATGCACATTTCGAATGAGATCCTCCAGCACCAGGCGCTCCAAGGGAGTCAGTTGAAAACAATTAAAGATACCGATGCAACATACTTTCATGTGGACACCGTCTTGCAAGACGTCATTCCCACAAAGGACAACATAGCATAACTTAGCAGCGAGCACCTCCACGGTCATTGCGTTCTGACCAGAATGAGAGGCAACAAGCAACAGATGGCACAAAAGAGCTCCTAGAGATGCCCTGTGAACAGGTTGCAGTTCACGGATTTTTAATCGCAACAGCGAGAAATCGTTTTCGAAATATTTGGCTATATAGGGTGGATGAGGTGAAATATGTGAAAAACGTAAAACCACTCGCCTCTTATCTGTTTGTAGTTTCTACAATCTTGCAAAGAGAGGAAAAACAGTGGTTCTGGGAGACAGAAGAGGTAGCGCTGGAAATGAACTTCAGAATTTGACATTTTACAATGGGAGCGATGGCTCACTACGAGAAGCACCGCGACGGAATGAATGTCGTCTGTGGGCCTGAACGCAAATGACGTTTCACTTTCGAACCTATGCTGCAACTGAATCCGAATTCACGTCAGCTATTATTGAGTTGATCAATTGGGGTGAATTCCACTCGCCTGTTGTACTGGTGCGTCGTTGAGACAAAGTACCCTCTGCGACACTAAACGTGAATCTCAACACATGCCTGGATCGGCTTACCGAATATATTCCCTCGGTATCCAGGCCCCTCTTCTCGACTTCTTCCATACACATTCTCATCACTTTCGAAACATTGTCTTCGTTGGTCTCAACGTCCACCAGGGGGACACCAAAAATAAAGTCCGAATGTGCGCCGGCCGGGTGCACACCAGGACAATAGTTGCGATAGAAAGTAACTGGAGGAATAGAAAATGAAAGCGCACGACGGAACGACGCTCTCAGATCGGAGTCGGACGCATCGCTTCCTGCCATGGCTTTCTCAACTTCCACTCTAGTACTCATCGCCAGGTTGTTATACTTTGCGGATGCTGTGCTGCATGTCATGTCACTCTCAAAGATTTCAAGAAAGGTCAATGGCACTGACATCATACCGTCCATGTATTTGACGATAACGTTCTTGGTGATTGACGCGAAAACGAGGTCTTCGAGGCACTGAGTGGGAAAGGTTTGAAGCAGAGTCAAAATCGTCCCGTAGAATGTCGCTCACGTCATATCCGTCCGCTAAATACTCAGCCCTCCTCAATCGAAAGGCGTTGTGGAGACTCGCGGCAGCCCTGAATGCATCGTCTGACACTAAGATAGTTCAGTAAACCAAGTTTTCGGAAACCATGGGCGATTTTGGGGATACCTTCTTCAGTGTTTGCCAGATCAGGGTCTCACAAATCATCCTGCCGACTACAAAGCCTGTTGTTTGCAATCTCCTGAGAACGTTGAAGGCCAGCAGTGGAGTGAACATATTACCTAGGGCGATCTTTCTTGAAGTGTGCCTTTTGGAGATCTGGGATTATGTTCTCTACATAATCAACATACTCAGCGTCGGACTTCTTGAGATCTTCCTCAATTCGCTGTCTTGACTCATCTTTCATTTCCTTCCGGAAAGTGAATTGTTAGAACAGATATGCCTGCCCAAACGAGATCTTATTCACTTACCTTGAATGCTGCAAGCGGATTAATGACGTCGTTGTCCAAAATATTCACGAAAGCCTGCTGGGTATTGGCCACTGCAACGGCTGTGGACCCAGGCCACGGTCTAAGATGTGCAAAACGCATACCTCTTTCTAGATTGTCCATGACTTTATCCCATGCTGCTCTCCTCGTAGGTGGTTCTGCACGTGAGTCGAGTGGGGCATCAACGGTTTTGGCCTTGTGGTGGAGTCTCCGTAATGAATTGACACTAAGAAAGTAAGAAATCAGACCAGATATGTGGCTTATCGGACGACAACCGACTAAGTTGCCTAAATAGTTCGTCTGAAAATTGAACGGTTAGTGTACTGTGTAAGACTCGAACAAAGTTAATGGACCTTTCTTGGAAGAAAGCCAAATATCGATCTGATATGATTCCAAGTTGTGAATCGAGTTGGGCGAGCAGAGTGTTCGAGTAGTTCACCAAAACTGCTCTGGACTGAGGTTCTACGGATAGGAAAGACATGGAAGATTGTTATAGGGCGCAAAGTGAAGGCTGCGGCTTCACTTGGCGCTCAAGCGCTCCCATGAGGCGTATTTTCTCAGGCCCCCAATTCTAGTAACCAAGTTAGGAGTAGAGACCGCTCATTGCTTCTACCCTCAGGTGAGCCTACCGCGATCCACTCTTGATTTGAAGTCCGGGTCGCAGCAAAGAGAAACCTCTAACAACATCCCAGTGCCCATCCTCACCTGCGAATGGCTTGAGTTTATCCGCACATTCACCTCGCATGCGGCAGCATGCGCGCTCCCACTTCTTTTCGCTCTCAATCAAATACCCATTCATTTATCCACCTTTCCACTCGACTCCCCACTCGACCCGGCCTAACGCCCGTCCCCGCATCCCCTTATACGGCTTATACGTCTCCTCGCTAAGCTTAAACTGGCAGATCTTCAGCGCACCAAGCAATGCTCCAGCAGCACGAACGAGATCTGCGCCGCGAGCGCGGGGCGCGGGCGCGCATCGGTGCTCGCGAATGTGCCCCGGAGCGTCGCGGTGCGGCCCAGTGCCGAGGTGGAGCGGGAGGTGCCGGAGGTCGTAGAGGCGGGCGGGGCAAGGGACCAGCGTAGCGAGCGTTCGTGCAGGGACACCGCCACTTGTGCCTGTACTCGTCGGGCCCGTCGCACCGGAGCCGCGATAGAGCTCAACGGTGGCGTCTTCGAGTTAGCCTGCGCGCAGGGTGAATGATAGCTCAAATGCGCCCGGTGTAGTAGTTATGTGGTAGTTGGGAGCAGGGCAAACGGATCGCCGTGGTCGGTGATGGAGAGCGATGCGCGCAGCACGAATGGCACTTGCACCTGTACTTGTGAGGCGGCTGCAGCTGTGAGAGCTGGCGCTGCGCCGGGCTTACTGAGACGAATGAGAGCGCGTTTGATTGAGCGAAGCGGTTTCGACTGTGTGAAAGGGTGAAGCCCTTGTCGGCTGGGGCAGGGCACGGGAGGCAGAAGGTAGACACAGACCGAACACGGGGACAGAAGGTCGGCTCAGTGATGGTGTGTGAATTGAGAAGTAGGCCGCTTGTTCCTTCTGACGTGTAGGTCGCGAGTTGGCGGCGTTAGCAGCAGGAAAACTGCACCGGAGAGCTTGCTGCTCACATTGACCTTTCCGAGAACACTGCTCGTTATGATGGCCATGTTCCTAAAAGGACGGTTGAGTACCGACGGTAAGGAGGAGGGGGCTACGTACTCAGTTGTTCACGACCGCGTCCAGCGCCTGGACTATGTCATTGATGATGTAGCAAAGGCCACCTTTGCGCCATGGGATGAGACTCGAAAATGCACTGAGATTTCTCGCAGTCGGTCCGGAGTGTCTAGTAACGCCAGTGCTCATCGGTGAAGGAGGGAGAACTTTTGAGATCTAGTCGTCATCTTGGGAGCAGTGAGGGTTACAACGGGCTGCGACGAGGAAGGGTCCGGTAAAGGATCCGTTGGAGTAGCCTTTGGCTTCTTTGTACGCGCTATGACGGGCAATAAACTAATAGGGAGCACGACAAATAGAGTGCTCAGTCAACAGGGTAAAAGACTGAGCATTGAATCGCTATGTACCTAATAGGGAGCACAACAAATAGAGTGCTATGAGGTATTAGTACGCGATAAGATAAGCGATAAAAGCATGATACACACCTCAGTCAACAGGGTAAAAGACTGAGGTGTTTACAACATATTCTACGGTTTTTATATCTAAAGTTTTCAACTGTACAGTTCAGTTCGAGTCCGACCTTTAGCTACATATACGGAATAAAGTGTCTGAAAGCGTTCGTTCGTATCAACGTGTTCTTCAAAAGCGAATTAGTCCATCAAGTTCCCTAACCTGCATCAACGGCCCGTACTCCCGGGCGATTGAACGCCTCTACGCTCAACAAGAACGATATCGCGCATGGCGTTTGGGGCCGTGGATGGTGGGGTGGCCACTTGCACTCAAAGTCTCTTCGAGGAGTTGATAGAATATATCGAAGTTGTCTCTTAGCACTGGGGGAGGTACTTCTCCGAAGTATTCCATGAGGATGCCAAGGAAGGTGGCGGATGAATGTGAATGCAAATAGCAGGTCAACTTGGGTGATACCCGTCATGAGTTCGTCATAGAATGCGTGCAGTATGGTAACTCAACACTCACGATCTCCAAGAAGGGGACAAAAGAAAGTGCATCGTTGGTAGCTACACCTTGACATGCTCTTCGTTTGCAGAGCGCAAGCAGTCACGACGCCTCCTCATAAGGGACATGATTGTCAACTTGAAGTTCGAGGGCGTCTACTGTAGTACTAGCGCCGCTCCACTTAGGGCCACACCGGCCCGCTAATGCCTACACGGAGATAACGAGCGGCTCTTCCGTGTGAGCCTGAGCGTGCATGAAAATGAGTGGATTGTTAGTTGTCTCAACGTTTCTTCTCCTATATTGTCCATTCCGTATAAACCCCTGTCGTGTTCATCCCCTAGTATGTCTACTTCTCCTTTATTTCTCTTTGACTTTGTATCACAGAAAATGTACGATAAACTGTATAAAAATCGTCTTGTATCTTTCAAATCGAATCACCCAGTTCTCTTCCCCTTCCTTCTCGTGTACCCTCAAGACCTACTCTCACAAAGCGACCTTGTCACCTCGCTTTACTTTTTGCTCTCCTTGCTTTCTCTTGCGTCTTGCTCGAAGACTTTACTCGCTGTACCTCTCGCCTTGGCCAACGAACCGGCCACTCTGATCTGTCCACGCTCGCGGCTGGCGAACTAGCCGACACCTTGGGACTTGACATTACTCCATGGATGACATGTGATATGAATGTAGACGTACTCGGAGTGCTTTGAGTCGTGTTTGGACCGTGCGGCCGTATACGCAGCGTTGTGTTCCGTCAGTTGGCAAGGATTTTTACTAGCGTTTTGAGCGCTCATTTTATTTGTTTGCTCTGCACACATCGTTCCGAGTCGTTTTGTTCGTTCTGCAGTAAAAATGACACGATTACAACGACCCATAATGATGATGAACAACGGGGTCAATATCGCCTAACTTAAAAGCTGAAACTCAAGGTGCTTCAAGTTAATTGTCGTTGAAATAGGGAAAGGAGAAAGGACTCGGATGTATTATCTTTCGCAGCGGTAATTGCAAGGGCAATTGGCTCAGGCTGGGCCGGGTTGAAGCCAACCGAACAATACAACCTGCGGGACATAATGCCTTTAAACACGTACCATCACGACCCGATCATGGCATCGCACGTCACTGCACCCAGAAGTTCATGCGGATGCAAGCGCTGGTGGATGAGCCGCATTAAAGTTTCCCAAGTACAAACATGCCCATGAAACGTCGGTGGAGTACATAGATACAGGATATAGAACAAATATGCAAATTTCTTCATTCCAATTTACAAGCTCATGACAGACGAGAGGGGTGAATCCGACGCAGTAGATAGCAGGCTCTCGGGTGGGTTTTGCGGGACTGTTACTGCGTCTGGTTGTGGGGGTAAGTGCGACTGACGTAACCGCCACTCAGCGACAAGGACGGCCACAACCTCCGGAGGAGGACTGTTCAACGATGCCGCCGTATCTCTCGTCTCGGGTGTGACCTGCTCTTTTGAAGCCGTCTCCGCTCTTTCCACAACGGTGTGTGACGACGGACGTCCTGGTGGATGGCTTGACAAAGCAGGCAGTGATGGTGTGAAGCGACTTTCCAATGCAACATCCGAAGGTAATGAAGAGAAAAGAGACTGGGTAGATGTGGGGATGACACTGACGGGCCCTGGACAATGTCGCATCTCATCAGCCTCAGAGGGTTGCTGCAACTCGCCACTCAACAGCGAGCCTGGATGTACTGGAGACGCTGTCTCTGCCGCATGCGGCAAAGGAGCAGGTAGGGGCATAGAAGGTCGCTCATCGAACAGGGTATGCACATTTCGAATGAGATCCTCCATAACCAGGGCCTCCGAAGAAATCAGTCGGAAACTAACACAAGAGGTTGACGCAACGTACCTTCATGTCAACACCGTCTTGCAAGACTTTATTCCCACGAAGGACATGATAGGTGAACTCAGCAGCGAGCATTTCCACGGACATTTCATTTTCATCTGAATGAGAGGCAACAAGCGACAGATGCCGCAAAAGAGCTCCTAGAGATGCCTTGTGGACAGGGTGTAGTTCATGGATCTTCGATCGCAACAATGAGCAATCATTTTCGATATATTCAGCTATCATCACATCAAAATGTGAGTGAGGGTGAGATGAAATGTGTCAAGATCAGTCACCTCTAATTTGCCTGTAGTTTCTGTAGTCTTGCAAACAGAGGGAAAACAGCGGCTCTGGGAGATCGCCGAGGTAGAGCTGGAAATGAGCTTCAGGATTTCGTTTACACGCTCGCAATGGCTGCAATGGCTCTCACCTTGAGAGGCTCCCCAATGGAATAGATATCGTCTGTAGTCCTAAATGAAATGAAATTTTCACTTTCTAACCCAAGCTGAAACGGAATCAGGATTCATGTCAGCTATTTGGTTGGTCATTGAGGAGAATTCTGCTCACCTGTAGTACTTCTGCGCTGGCTCCGAATGAATACCATTCCTGCGATACTTAACGTGAATCTCCCCAACACAGGTCTCGATAAGCTTACCGAATATATCCCCTTGGTGTTCAGGTTGCACTTCTCGACTTCGTCAATGCACATTCTCATCACTTTCGGGACGTTGTCTTCATCAGTCTCAACGTCCACCAGGGGTACACCAAAAATCAAGTCCGAATGAGCACCGGAAGATGGCACAACGGGACTATAGTTTCGATAGAATGTAGGTGGGGGGATAGAAAAGGAAAGAGCCCGACGGAAAGACGCTCGCAAATCGGACTCGAGAGTATCTCTTCCGGCTATGGCTTGCTCGACTTCTAACCTGGTACTCCTTGCCAGGTTGTCATACTTTGCGGATGCTGCGCTGTATGTCATGTCAACATTCTCAAGGATTCCAGTCAAGGTGAATAGCACTGACGTCATACCGTTCATGTATTTGACGATAATGTTCTTAGTAATTGGCGCGAAAACGAGTTCTTCAAGACACTGTGTTGGAAATGTTGGATGTAGAGTCAGAATCGTACCGTAGAATATCACTCACGTCATATCCGTCCACCAGATACTCAACCCTTTGCACTCGAAGGTCGTTGAGGAGAACAATGGCCGATCTGAAGTCGTTGTCGGACACTAAGTTAGCTCGGTAAACCGAGGCTTCACAAAATATGGACGAGATTGGCGATACCTCTTTGAAATCTTGGACGCTCAGGTGCCCCAGAGTCGTTTTCTCGACTCCGAAATCTGTTGTTTGGAACCTCCTGAGAACGTTGAAAACCACCGGTGGAGTGAGCACATTACCGAGAGTAATATTTCTCGAAATATGTCTCTTGGAGCTCCGAGATTCTATTCTCGGCATGATCAGCATACGCCGCGGAGGAATTTTTGAGATCTTCCTCGATTCGCTTTCTTGCATCAGCTTTCATTTCCTTCCAAATTGTGCTATTGTTAACCAGAGGTGCATACACACGAGAGATTTTATTTACTTACCTTGAATGTCGCAAAGGGTTTAATGACCTCGTTGTCCAAAATATCCACGAATTCCTGATGTGTGTTGGCCTCTGCAATGGCTGTAAGCTCCCAGCCGCAGTTTAGGGCGTGAGAAGGCAAACTTCTTTCTAGATCGTCTGTGACTTTATCCCATGCTGCTTTCGTCGTCGTAGGTTCTGCATCGGGTGAGGCATCAACGATTTTCGCCTTCAGGTGGAGTCTTCGTAATGAATCGATACTTCAAAAGAAATAATTCAGAATAGATACGTGGCTTATTGGATGACGACTGACTAAGTTGCCTCAATAGTTCGTCTGAAAAATTGAACAGTTAGTGTAGTGTTTAAGATTCGAATAAGGTTGATCAACCTTTCTTGGAAGAAAGCCAGATAACGATCCGTGATGATTCCAAGGTGATAATCGAATTGGGCGAGCAGAATGTTTGAGTATTTCTCCAAAACTGCTCTGGACTGGGGTTCTACGGATAGGAAAGACATGGAAGATTGTTATAGGGTGGAAAACTGGAGGCTGCGGCTTTTGTCGGCTGCTCAAGCTCAAGCGCTGCCATGAGGCGTCTTTTCTCAGGCCCTGGGCCAGCGTCAGTAGAAGTAGAGACCGCTCGTTGCTCGAGACCGCTCATTGCTTCTATCCTCAGGGGAGCCTACCGCGATCCACTGTCGATTTGAAGTCCGAGTCGCGGCAAAAGAAAACTTGCACAACATTTCAGTGCCCAGCCTCACCTGCAGATGCCCTTGAGTTTTTCCGCACATCTACCTCGCATGCCAGCAACACGCGCGCTCAGACTTCGTTTCGTTCTCAACAAGAACAGTTATTCATTTATCCTCCTTTCCACTCGACCCAGCCTAACGCCCGACCACGCATCCTCTTATATGGCTTATACATCTCCCCGCTAAGCTTAAGCTGATCGATCTTCTGCGCACTAAGAAGCGTTCACGCAGGCAGCGCGAACGATATCTGGGCCCCGCGCGCAGGGCGCGAATTGCGCATCGGTGATCGCGAACGTACCTCGGAGCGTCGCGGTGCGGCCCGGTGCCGAGACGGAACGGGTAGCGCCGGAGGTCGTAAAAGCGGATGAGGCGAGGGACCAGCGTAGCGTGCGTTGCACTGGCTCGTACATTTATTCACTGCCGCCAGTTGCGCCCATGCTTGTCGCGCCCGTCACTCGGGTTGAGATGGAGCACGGTGGCGACGTCCTCGAGTGCGCCTGCGCGCGAGTTCAAGTTAAAAGATAGCTCGAATGCACCTGACGCATGGGGTTAGTAGTGTGGGGAGCAGGGATGTGGTGGCGCTGAGAGAGGACGGAGCGTCGTGGTCGGTGATGGAGAGCGAGGCGCCCAGCGTGAACGGTACTAGTACTTGCGCCTGCGGCTGTGAGAGCCAGCGCTGCGCTGGGTTCGGTTGTTGAGGGGTCGAAGCGGTATTCTATGGTGTGAAACACCAGTATAGTGGGAAGAAGGAGAGCGCTTTGATTGCGCAATGCGGTTCAGTATGAGTGAAAGGGTGAAGCGTCCGTCAGTTGGGGAGGAGGATGGGGGGAGAGACAGATCGGGTAAGCACGAACCGAACACTAGCATGGAAGGACGGCTCAGTGAGGGCGTGTGAATTGGTCAGTGCAAAAAATAGGTCGGGTGTTCCTGCTGGCGTGTAAGTCGCGAGTTCGGACTAACAACAGGAAACACGCACCAGAGAGCCTGCAGTTGACATCGATCTTGCCGAGAACGCTGCTCGTGATGATGGTTCCGTTCCTGAAAGTACAGTTGAGTACCGAGGGAAGGGGTAGGGGGTTGCGTACTCACTTGTCCACGACCAGGTCCGGCATTTCGAAATAAATATCGTTGCTGTTGTATCGGAGGCCCGCCTTGCGCCATAGGATAGAACTGGAAAACGTACTAAGATTGCTCGTAGTTGGTCCCGATTGTCCAGTGACGCTAGTGACCGAGAGTATTTTGTTGATGAGTGATGGAGGGAAAACGATATCCTGCAGCGCAGGTGGGACCGTTGTGAGTGGGTGGCCAAAGCCTCTTTGAGGAGTTGATGAGCTATGTCGAAGTTTTCCCCGATCACTGGGGCCGTTACTTCTCAGAAGTATTCCATGAGGATGTCAAGGAAGATGCGGATGAATGTGAATGCATAAAGTGGGCGATTGGCGAACTTGGTTGCGCAGGCCAGTCGTGAGAGTTCGTTATAGTACGCTTATAGGAACACAACACTCACGTCGATCCCCAGAAATGGTACACAAGAAAGTGTATCGTTGCGACCCACGGCCTTACACGCCCCGAGCCCAGGTAGTCCCTGTTCACAACGGGTAGTGTCAAGTCCGAGGGTGTCTACCAGCTCGCTACACAGCCGCCTTCAAAAGTGTATGACTAGTCGGACCATCCGCCCATCGTGGTCGTAAGTTACTCCGTGCCAGTTCCGCGCCGACCAGGCGCTGAGGACCCATCCGGCCCGCTGACGCCGAACCGGAGGTAACAGACCGCGACTAGACCGCGTAAGTAAGTTGGGCACGGACTCCGAGGATATCATCGACAAGCGCCGCCTCTCGCTTTTGGGCGGACGTAGTCCGGCTCTTCTGTGAGAGTGGGCATGAACATACGTGGATGGCCACATAATATGGTATGTAGACGCACTTGGAGCAGTCGTGTTTGCACTAGGCGGCCGTGCGGGACCGTCTGCGTAGTATGCGTTTTGCGAGCCTGTCCGCGTGGGTTTTATTAAATACAGCGTTTCCAGGGCTTATTTCTTTCTCTACTCTGCGCTCATCACCTGATCGTTCGTTCTGCAGTAGAAATGGTACGACACAAATGACGCACGATGATGATGAGCAATGCCGGGGTCAATATCACCTCTAACTTGAAATCCGAAACGCAAGCTGCTATAGAACGAAGGAACAAGGGAATGGGGAAATGACGTAGAGTATCATTCAAAACAGCATTTGGCTGGGCCAGGTTGAAGTCAATCGAACAATACAACCCGTCCGACATCACATACCCTAGCATCACGACCCGACCGTGGCATCGAAAGTCATTGCATCTGGAAGCTCATACGGGCTGGAAGCGCCAGTGGATCAGCCACAGCAAGGTTCCCAAATAAACGTGCCCATGCAACGCCAGTGAAGTACACAAATAACAGATGCGAAAGTAATATACATATCATGGGGAGAATCTTCCCATTCCAGTTTACAAGCTCATGTCAGAGGAGAGGGTTAGATCGGACGAATTCGATAGCACGCTCTCGCGTGGGCTTTGCGGGATCATCCCCGCGTCACGCTGTGGCGGTAGCTGTGCCTGACGTAACCGCCACTCCGCGACCAAGGCGGCCATAACCTCCGGAGGAGGACTACTCGTTGATGCCTCCCTCGCCTCCATGCCTCTCACCTCCGGTGTGAGCCACTTTTGAGAGGCCATCTCTTCTCTTCCCACAACGGTGCTTGATGACGGAAGTTCGAATGGATTGCTTGGCCAAGCGGCAGGTGATGGGGTGAGGCGACTCTCCGAAGTAGCATCTGAATGTGAAGAAGTGAAAGGGGATGCAGGAAAGACACCGATGAGCCCTGGACGACGTCGTATAGCATGAGCCTCAAATGATTGTGGCCAGTCGGCATTTAAAAACGAGCCTGAAGGGACCGGAGACCTTGTTTCTGCCGTACGCGATGAAGGAACAGGTGGGGGTGTAAAAGGTCGCTCATCAAACAGGGTATGCACATTTCGAATCAGGTCTTCCAATACCAGGCCCTTCTGGAATCAGCTGGGAGCGATTACGAGAGTCCGTGCAACGTACCTTCATGTGAACACCGTTTTGCAAGACTTCATTTCCACGAAAGACACTTCCGCGGAACTCAGCAGCGAGCGCCTCTACGGTCATTTCGTTCTGATATGAGTGAGAGGCAACAAGCAAGAGATGCCGCAAAAGAGCTCCTAGAGATGCCCTCTGAACCGGATGTAGTTCATGGATCTTTGATCGCAACAGCGAGAAATCATTTTCGAAATATTTGGCTATCATCACATCAGAATGTGGTGAGGACGAAATGAAAAGTATTAAGACAACTCACCTCTAATCTGTCTGTAGTTTCTGTATTCTTGCAAAGAGAGGGAAAACAGAGGCTCTGGGAGATCCCAGAGGTAGCGCTAATATGAAAAACGAACTTCAGGATTTGACACATTCGCAACGGCTGCAACGGCTCTCACCACGAGAAGCCTAGCAACGGAATGGATGTCGTCTGAAGGCCTAAATGAAAATGACTTCTCGCTTTCGAACCTCTGCCGCAACTGAATCCGGATTCACGTCAGTTATTTAGTTGCAGTGGTCATTGAGGAGAATGCCACTGACCTGCAGTACTTGCACGCCGATACCTGAATACCATATCTACGATACTGAACATGAATCCCAACACATGTCTCGATAAGCTTACCGAATATATCCCCAAAACATTTAGGCCCCTCTTCTCGACTTCTTCCATGCATATCCTCATCACTTTCGGAACATTGTCTTCGTTGGTCTCAACGTCTGCCAGGGGTGCGCCAAAAGTAAAGTCCGGGAGCACACCGGGATAATAGTTGCGATAGACAGTAGGTGGAGGAATAGAAAAGGAAAGGGCGCGACGGAACGACGCTCTCAGATTGGACTCGGATGCATCACTTCCGACTAAGGCTCTCTCGACTTCCACCATGGTACTCTTTGCCAGGTTGCCACACTTCGCGGATGCTGTGCTGTATGCGGTGTTAAAATTCTCAAGGTTTTCAGGATAGCTCAATGTCACTGACATCATACCGTCCATGTATTTGACAAGAGCGTTCTTGGTGATCGGCGCGAAAACGAGTTCTTCAAGAGACTGTGTTGGAAAAGATAGATGTAGAATCAAAATCGTACCGTAGAATACCACTTACCTCATATCCGTCCACCAGATTCTCAACTCTTCTCCATCGATAGGTGTTGAGGAGGCTGACGGCCAACCTGAAGTCACTGTCTGCCACTAAACCAGTTCAGCAGACCAAGTTTTGGGAATCTAATATAGACGAGGTTTGGGATACCTTCTTCAGAGTTCACAACGTTCACAGGTTCAGGTGTTCCAAAGTCATCCTGCCGACCGCGAAACCTGTTGTTTGGCATGTCCTGAGATTATTGAAAGCCACCGATAATGTGAGCTCGTTACCGAGAGTGATATTTCCTAAAGTATGCCTCTTGGAGCCCCGAGACTATGTGTTCTGCCTGATCAACATAGTCTGTGGCGGATTTCTTGAGATCTTCCTCGGTTCGCTTCCTTGACTCATCTTTCTTTTCCTTCCGGATGGACTATTATTAGAACAGAGATGCCTAACCCAACGAGATCTTATTCACTTACCTTGAATGTTGCAAGGGGATTGATGACGTCGTTGTCCAAAATATCCACGAATTCCTGCTGTGTATTGGCCACTGCAACGCCTGTGGGCTCCCGGTCACAGTTTAGCATGTGCAAACGCATACCGCTTTCTAGATTGTCCATTATCCTATCCCATGATGCTCTAGTAGTAAATGGTTCGGCACGTCGGTCGAGTGAGGCATCAACGGTTTTCGCCTTGAGGTGGAGTCTTCGTAATGAATCGATACTAGGAAAGAAAGAAATTAAACTGGGCAGGTTCGGCTTATAGCACGACGACTGACTAATTTGTCTCAATAGTTCGTCTGAACATGAAACGGTTAGCGTAGTGTCTAAGATTCGAGCAAGGCTGATGGACCTTTCTTGGAAGAAATCCAAATAACGATCTGCGATGATTCCGAGTTGTGAATCGAATTGGACGAGTAGACTTTTCGAGTAGTTCTCCAAAACTACTCTGGACTGAGGTTCTACGGATAGGAAAGACATGGATGATTGTTGTACTAGGGTGCGTGGCGCAAACTGATGGCTGCGGCTTTTGTTGCCAGGCTGCTCAAGCGCTCCCATGGAGTTCCCATGGGGCGTATTTTCTCAGGCCCGTTGGGGCCGACGTCAGCTGAAGTACTGTACAGACGCTTAAATGCTTCTACCGTCCGGGGACTTTACCGTCTCCACTATCGACTACTTGAACTCCGAGTCACCGCAAAAAGAAACCACGCACAACATTTCAATAACCAGCCTCACCTGAAAATGCCTTGAGTTTATCCGAATATTTACCTCGCATGCGGCAGCACGCGCGCTTTGACTTCGTTTCGCTCTCAATCCAAATACCCATTCACGTAGCCTCCTTTCCAGTCTACCCGGCCTAACGCCCGTCTACGCATCCCCTTATACGGCTGATACGCCTTCCCGCTAACCCGCTAAGCCTACGCTGGTCGATCATCAACGCGCTAAGCAACGCTCCGCAAGCAGCGCGAACGATATCTGCGCCGCGCGCGCGGGGTGCGGGTGCGCATCGGTACTCGCGAACGTACCTCGGAGCGCC